>JAWPHD010001633.1:0-304959 GCA_037043455.1 Cyrtodaria siliqua
TTGTCAGTTTTACAAAGACTTATATAGGGATAACCTTTTTTGTATTTACTGTTGGTCCTCTATCAAGTGTGTTCAAAAGGTGATCCTGGTGTCACATTTGGCACAGTTCCATGGGTCATATGTTTTTACATAGACTTATATAGGGAAAACATTTAAACATCTTCTCTGAAACTACCAGAGCCAGATATTTTTAATAATTTGCATTTACCATAAGATTATTTTCCTCTAACAAGTTTGTTCAAATGGTGAACCAGGCCTATTATTTATCAAACTTTTAAGCACAAGAATCGGACTCGACTCAAAATATCCACTTTTTTAATTCCAAATAAAAACTAGTTTACCAATAAATTACTATATTTTACTAGCAGAAACAAGTAATTTTAAAGGTAATTTAACAGAAAATGTTTGAAAATAACAATTATTACCCATACTTTTGTGTTCAAAGGGTTTGCAAAGAAATGAGATTTTGAGTCTGAGTCCGATTCTTGTGATGTCAATTTTAGCCCCGCTCCAGGATGTAACAGGTTTTACAAAGACGTAATTATATAGGAAAAGACTTAAAAAATCGTCTTCTCTAAAACCACACGGCACAGAGCTTTCATAACATGTAGCATCAACTTATTGTCCTCTACCAAGTTTGTTCAAATGGTGTTCTGGGGATCAAATCTAGGACCGCCCCAGGAAACACAGTTTTACATAGAGTTGTATAGGAAAATCTTTAAAAATCTTCTTCCCTGAAACTACAAGAGCTAAAGATGTAATATTAAGCATTTTCCATTAGCTTATGGTCCTCTACCAAGTGTGTTCAAATGGCGACCCTGAAGTTATATTTGGCCCCGCTCCAGCAATCGCATGTTTTCCATAGACTTCTATAGAGAAAAAAAAATCCTCTCCTATGAGACCACAAGGTATGTATATAACACACCCATAATTATATTGCATGTAGCATAAGATTATGGTCCTTTACCAGTTTTGTTTAAATGGTGACCTTGGTGTAACATCTGGGGAAATGGTTGGGGATGGGGAAGGTGGGGGTGGCAAGTGGGGCTCATAGAGTTATATAAAACGATCTTCAAAATTATCTTCTTTGAAACGACATGAGCTAGAGATCTAATATTTTGCCTGTACTATATGCTTATGTTCCTCTAACAAGTTTATTCAAATCATGAAAATGGCCACACCGCAGAGATCACATTTTTTACATAGACTTCCATTATTTAGAGTAGTCATTTTGAGAATTTTGACATCATAGTTTTACATTATCATATATGACATATTGATAAAAGTCATTTAAAGCAAACGTCGTCGTCTTTCGTTGTTACAAAGTCCAATAACTCCCACGTTCATTTCGGCAGAGTTATGCCTCTTTTCATAAAATATTAACCGGGAATCTGACCTAGCTAATAACTTTGAATAAGCATATGGCAGGCGGCACAAATGATTTGTGGAACACCCTTCTAGTTTTGAATACAGTTGCTTCATTCCTATAAATCAGTGGGAAGGGTTTTATCTAATTTTGGCAAAACTTGTTACCATATAATATTGTTATCGGCCTCACTTAAATAGGTAAAAGAAAACCTGATAAGGTTCTATTTTCCTTTTATTTATCCATTGCATCATCATCATGTAACAAAAACAATATTATTTTCTTTTACGGTTTTATGATATTATTTCTTTTACATTTTTATGATCGCGCCGGCAAAAACCGTACCGGGTCCCGCAAATTTAACCATCCAAAACAGATGCACGTTCCCCGGTGTTAATTAGCAGCTTGCATTTGTGAATACGCGTTCATCGTTAGCGTTTTGTAGGATACAGACTTGCTAAAATAGAAAAGATTATACAGCAGTTTCATCGAAAAATAAGAATATGAAAAGTAAATCACTGTTCAAACTATTAATATTCGAGTGATCTTTCTTCTTCTGTCCAACGTGACAGATTTGTGTGACCACTCAATGTCAATATGAAAGCTGTATTGCGATTGGTTTAAATCATGTAATCAACCAATGACATGCGCGCTTTCAAATTGATGAACTTAATCAAGGGAGAGAATTTTTTAATTTTCAACAAATACGTTAAACACAATAAAACACGACATCTGGTTGGATTTTAGTTTGAAAAGTCTGATTGTCCCGAGATTGTCCGGGCGGCGTTCGCAGCCATTTTAACGGAGATGTGTAAAAATATCACGATCCTGAAAATTACACCCATGCATAGATGCGAAATTCATTTTAAAAACACCCGGGCATAGAACCACATTTTGGAAAATAGGGTTCGCCCATAGATTTTTATTAAATTGCCGTCCTGGGGTCCCGGTATGTTTTAATGGAATAGCCCTAAAACAAATAATTTCTGTCACGTTTTATTGATAAAACAGTCCAGTTGGTTTGAACATGTTTTATTCACAACTGACACAAGCTTTTTATAACATAATATGAGTACACAATAGAAGAAAAAGGATTATAAAGAAAGATACTTATGATGTTCTTAAAAACTAAACATTTAATTAATTTGACAGTAGTGCAAGCCCTTCTGTGTATATTAGGTTCTCTTCGACACTTGGTTTAATTTTAGTTAAAGTGTTCATGTCAATTTTAGGTAAGATTGGGTTCCCCTAAACATATCATTTTTAATAGTCCTAATATATATGAGATTCAATTTAATTTCAGAGCTTCAGAAGAGTTTACGTGCCATGTACAAACGACATTTGTCAACCATACCCGTGTCACCTCTGTTGAGAGAACTAAGTATAGACATTAACCATGCCTATTCAAAGCTCATTGTTCGGGATGATATGACGTATGATGCCAAGAGAACAAACAGAGGAATGACTCAGTACCGAATAGATTCGTATAGGGATATCTTTTATAAAGATAAAGACTCAGAGGCTTGTAGAAAAATATTTGTGCTTGGAGATGCAGGAATGGGTAAAACAACGTGGTGTCTTAAACTGGTAAACACATGGTTGAATAGTTTGAGCAAAAGGGAGAAAGGCCCATATTTGGATGATGATGGTGTTGATGATGATGTTGATGATGATGATTGGTATGATTTGTACGATGTTGATGATGATTACGATGAGAGAGATGATGACAATTTGATGCTTGAATATGAATTTGTCTTCTATATATGTTTGAGACATGGAAAGTCTGACAGGTTAATACTGGACATGATAGAGAAACAGTTGTTTCCAGGTCAATCCGAATTGATGGATATAGTACGGGAGGTTTTTGAACATGAATCGGAAAAGTGTTTGATAATGCTTGATGGTTTGGATGAGTGGTCAGCACCAGAGCTAGGAATGTCCATTGATGACACTGGGCTTCCTGGAAGAAATGACCTACTAGATTGTACGATAGTCACGACTAGTCGATCATGGAAGCTCGAGTCACTTCGGTTAAAGCAGGGGGAAATAGAAAGAGCTGTGGAAATTAAAGGGTTAGACTCAGATGGAATACAAAACCTAGTATATAACATTGTGAACAAATTAAACCAATTGACAGGAAAGATGAAACATTTTGAAGATTTTGAGGCACTTCGTAAAACAGATATAGTACGTAACATGAATGTACCACGGATGCTTACTGCCCTGGTCTGTCTATGGTTTGAAAACGACCATATAGACGGATCATTGGCCAATACATACAGTGGACTAACTGACATACTTATAAAGTATGCTGAAGGTGATCCGCATAACACCAGAAGGAAAGGACAGCTTAGTAAGCTGTCAGATATTCCGAACCTGCCCGCAATGAAAACTAAGTGGGCTCAGTGTCAGGTGAACCTTCCCGAGTGTTTGACTTGTAAACAGACTACATGCAAGGTTTATGGAACTTTGCTATTGGCACTAGGAAAGTTAGCCTTCGATGGCCTCTTTTCGCAAAACAAAGAGCCGGGACTGGTGTTCACACAATCCTCAATAGAGGAATACTTAAGCATTGATGAGCTCGAAATTGCACTGCAAATTGGCATTTTGTCTCAATCGATAGTCGTAGGAAGCGTTCTGTCTAGAGAGTTTAGCATATCTTTTTTACACAAGACAATGCAAGAATTTCTTGCTTCTGTGTATATGGCATCAGGAGATGAGCAGCGGTTTAACGACAGCTTAAACGCTTACAATACATATTGCAAATCAGGAGGAAATGTTCGTGAAATGGAAAGCATTCTTCTGTTTGTTGCAGGAATGTGTCCGCCATTGGCTGGCGAAATGTCGAAACATGCTGCAGGTCACTTTTACGGACGCGGTGAAGATTTGCACACGTTTCTAGTGAACTGTGTCAGGCAAGAATGGCTGGTGTCCCCTAACACCAGTCATATCATTATCAAACACCATTATCTTCACCTTTATACAGGTTGTATTCCTTGGCCTGATAACGAAGATAATCTGATCACTTCCGATGCTGTGCGATACATACAGACTAATGGGCAGAGATGCGTGTCAATCAAAGTGACAGCGATTACTCCCACAGACACCGATATAGACAAGTTCTGCAGCTGTTTGAGCAGTGCAAACCAGTTAACGCAATTGGACATTAGTAGATGGCATAGTCCAAGTGAATCTAATTTCTTCAAATGCAAAGAATCACTTGAAGGCTTGCACAGCTTAACACATGTTGTACTATACGGGATACAACTAGTGGACACATGTATATCCACTGGGGCAGTGTTGGATTTGTCGAACAATAAAGGATTGAGAAAAATAGAATACAAAAACTCCAATGTGCCTGTTATGGTATGTCCTGCACAGTTAGAAGAAGTGGTTGTTTGGGATGTATCCGAAAATGTTCTGCAATGTATCTTCACAGTGTTAGAAGCAGCAACAAACCTGAAAAGAATGGAAGTTCGGCATTTTCATACAGAAAGCGTTTCTGTCAATGTTGACTTGACGAAATCATCATATTTACAAAACATCTGCTTAGCGAGTATTACACTTTTATCGTTAAGTGTAAATACTACCAGCTTGCTGCGTGTTGAATTAAGCTCAGTGGTACACGAGGGTATCTTACAACATTTTTTTCACCAGCTTAAAAGTTCTAAAAACTTATCACAGCTATCATGTGTATGTATTGATCATACAGTGGGTGTTGTGGATTTGTCCTTAAACACTGAATTAAAATCTCTGAACTTTCGTAGTATAACTACAGCTTGTGTAGATCTTCCACATTCCCTTAAAACAGTGGTCTTGGACAGACTGACTTTCAAAAGTGAAAAAGGAAATGCTGGAGTTATTGATCTCGCACATTGCAGTGGTTTGCATTCAATCACAATTAAAGATGTAGTTGTGGATAGCATTACATTGCCAAAATGTGTTCGAGTGGTCGATTTCTGTGATATCGAACCTCACGAGATTGCTGCGAAGATACTGTGTGATCTACAACACTTGAAGAAACTGGAAAACCTTTCTTTCAAAAGCGAAACAGGAAATGCTGGAGTTGTTGACTTCTCGAATTGCGATACTTTGAAATCTCTCACAATTGGACGTCTGACCGTTGAAAGCATTACATTGCCGGAAAGCATCACGGAGATGGATTTCTGTGATATTAAACCAGGGGACATTGTTGCGAAGATACTCCAGCAACATCCACACATAGAAAAACTTACTGTTTCGGAATTTAAATTTGGAAAACAAATTCCTGCCATTCCTGAAGGTGTTAAGAACCTGAGCAGTGTCACAATCAGGAATTGTGACATGACGCATGCGTGTTGGATGACCTTTATTGAAACTGTCAAACAGGTGAAACATCACATTAATGTGAATCTAAAGTTTCAACATGATTTAAGTATGGGACCCTGCAAAGAGCTTGTGGAGCGTTCAACTGCTATGATCAATCTGAACAATGATATTGCTGAGCAAGTTAAAAAATATCACCCTTCTTGTGGCTCTACTACTAGCCCCACTAAGTTTGGTTCAGTGCTTTGGTCCTCTTCAATTAACTTCAAAACATAATAGTGAAAAAGGTGGTTTCGAGAGAGAGCATTGAAGTTTTAATGTCCGACGGAATTGGTTAGAAGTCTAATGTCAGTATCCGCACATAAAAACACTGTTTCGGAATTTAATTTTTAAATTTTTGGAAAAGAAATTCCTGCCATTCCAGAAGGTGTTAAGAACCTGAACAATGTCACAATCAGGACTTGTTAAATGATGCATGCGTGTTGGATGGCATTCTTAGAGAGTATCAATCAGTTGAATTGTCACATTAAAGTGATTCTTTCAGTTATGCTTGATTTAAGCATGGCACATTCCAAGGAGTTTATTGACCATTCAACCGCTATGGGCAATGTATACACGGATATTCTTGATCGAATCATATCGCCCTGCTCATAGCTCTTCTAGATGGTAGTTTGCTTGATTCTTTTAGAGTCGATTTCAAAACTTAATAGTGACTCACTGTGAGAGAGAAAGTGGTATGAAACCAACTGACCAAACTTAATGGTGAGCTTTACGATCAAAGTCGTAGACATTTCTTTAATATACGAAAAATATCAAGGCACAAAAGTCACTTAATTAATAATCCATAAAAATAATAATAAATGGAGAAACTGAGTAAATGAAGAGCAACCGGAATTGCTCAATTGCTGGAGTTTTGGACAACTAGAGTCACTTAAGTTACGCGAACCGTTAAACATATTGTTTCAGTAATAATAAGAAGAAATATGTAAGCAAGTAAAAAACTTAACTCCATATTTAATTTATATCGTTGTTTTATCATAATTAGGGAGACTAAAAAATGAGGAAGACTTTAGTCTCCCAATGGCTTGAATTGGTAGTGTTATCAGGAGTTCGTCTTTCACCGATCCCATTCATTATTTCTTTAAACTTTACCAGATTGATAATGTCAATGAAAGCTCGGACAAGTTCGAAGACCAGTCGGATCGGACAAGTAACAGCAGAGTTATGGCCCGTGATTTAGATAAATATACTATATTGTGCCTCGTTAAGACGATAGTGCCTTCATTTTTCTTCCGATATTTACCAAACTTTACCAGATGTTAATGTCAATGAAAGCTCGGACAAGTTCGAAAACAAGCCAGATCAGAAGAGTAACAACGGAGTAAAGGCCCTTGATTTCGTTAAAAATGCTATATTTTGCTTCGTTAATATAATGGGGACTTCATTTTTCATCTGATCTTTACCAAACTTTACCAGATTGTTCATATCAATGAAAGCTTGGACGATTTCAAAAACCAGCCAGATCGGACAAGTAACAGCGGAGTTAAGGCCCTTGATTTCATTACAAATGCTATATTTTGCGTCGTTAATATGATAGGGCCTTCATTTTTCATCTGATCTTTACCAAACTCTACCAGATTGTTAATATCAATGAAAGCTTGGACGATTATGAAAACAAGCCAGTTCGGACTAGTAACAGCGGAGTTATGGCCCTTGATTTAGTTAAAAATGCTATATTTAGCCACGTTAAGACGATAGGGCCTTCATTTTTTACTTATTTTTTTTCATTATTTAATCTATTATTCTATTTTTTACTTGATTATTTTTTTTTATTTTTTTTATTTTTTTCGTTGTCATTAAAAAAAATAGTTATTAGTAACGACAAAGTTATGGCTCTTGATTTGTTGAAAAATGCTATATTGTATTTTCCATTGTTAAATCTGTAGCTACTTCATTTTTTATCGGATCTTTACCAAATTTGTAGAGAATGTTAATATAAACCCCCACTCATTTTGACGAAATGTCATTCATAGAAGAAAGTGGGACAACTTAAACATACACATGCCAGACTAGACACATCAGACTTATTGCATGATAACAAGGTGAGCGATCTAGGGCCGTCCTGGCCCTCTTGTTTTTGCAGAGTTTTAGAAGAAGTACTGATGGGAATTTTATGACGACAATCCTTGATATTATGTTGAGATAAGAGCCTTTTTAGCCAGTAAAGCGTCCACAGGCCCTCTTGGGCCTCTTGTTTTCTCAGCCTCACCTGATAAACTTCATGAGATCAGGCACTAACATAATATTCTCTATATTCATTCATTTTCATGGTTGGGGGAGTTGTGTAAGAATACCTGAAGTTGTACAAGTGTTCAGTTGTGTGATAATGTGTGAATATTTCCCTGAGTTCCTAGTCAAGGGTGCAAGATTTCATCAGAATCTCTTACAGGTTACTGAGACGATATAGACAGGCAAATAAATGCGTTTTTCTTGTTGTAAATAAAATTATGTTAACCAATTAAACTTTCATTGTACCAGTCATTACTTGATTGTGTATCCATTGTTGTTTGTAGTTTCATTGTATCCATTGTTGTTTGTAGTTTCATTTTTTTCGAAACGATATGACTTTATTATTATTTTGTAAAACACTTTTTGTTCATTTGAGTCTGTTTTTGTCTAACAATTGTCTTCAATAGTCAAAAATATCAAATGTTCATTTACATTCAGTTAAAGGGTATGGCCATGTTTTGTTCAGTTAAAGGTCTATGGCTATGTTTTGTTCAGTTAAAGGTCTATGGCCATGTTTTGTTCAGTTAAAGGTCTACTGCCATGTTTTGTTCAGTTAAAGGTCTATGGCTATGTTTTGTTCAGTTAAAGGTATATGGCCATGTTTTGTTCAGTTAAAGGTCTATGGCTATGTTTTGTTCTGTTAAAGGTCTATGGCCATGTTTTGTTCAGTTAAAGGTCTACTGCCATGTTTTGTTCAGTTAAAGGTCTATGGCTATGTTTTGTTCAGTTAAAGGTATATGGCCATGTTTTGTTCAGTTAAAGGTCTATGGCTATGTTTTGTTCAGTTAAAGGTCTAGGGCCATGTTTTGTCCAGTTTAAGGTCTATGGCCATGTTTTGTTCAGTTAAAGGTTTATGGCCATGTTTTGTTCAGTTAAAAGTCTATGTCCATGTTTTGTTCAGGTAAGGTTCTATGGCCATGTTTTGTTCAGTTAAAGGTCTATGGCCATGTTTTGTTCAGTTTAAGGTATATGACCATGTTTTGTTCAGTTAAAGGTCTATGGCCATGTTTTGTTCAGTTAAAGGTCTATGGCCATGTTTTGTTCAGTTAAAGGTCTATGGCCATGTTTTGTTTCATAAACAGTGCATGTGTTTTTAATCGAAACACAATAATAGATATTTACAATTCACATATTTCAATATATGTGGGAAAACGATAATACCATTTTATTTAATGACGTAGAAAAGTTTTAACAGGTAAACTAATCCCCACTTCCTTGTATTGGTCAATTAGCTGGCAATAGTTTAGCATCTATTCAATTCAGATTGACCTCATTTCTCTGTGAGGTCAGACATGTAGTAAAATCTATCAACGTCGTGCAACAATTATTCTTTTTTATATACAAAATTTCATATCAGTTTTAAGATGTGTTTCTTACTGTCACGCCCCGTGTGGTTCCCAGGCAAATAATAGAATGGTCACTGCAGATCCCCTTAGACGTGTAGACAGAGGGGTAGAATACACACCACCCCCACAAATTCATGTTCATTTTATCATTCTTAGTTCATGCTCATTAAAGGTCTTCATCATGACCCCTGCATTGTTTCAGGTGCCATTTCGCTCTAATCACTAGAGCAGTGGCAGACAAATAACTAACGTGACTCCAGCGTAAATGGAGTGTCAACAAGAGAATTTGCAGCAACTCTGCATTTCTGAAGGTGAGAAGGTTCTAGGCCCATTTACAATATTTTATCTCGATGTAAAAGGAGGTTGAACCTGGTATGTTCATTCCTGTTAGGCTCCATATAACCTTGCTTGTGTTGGTGCGCCCTAAAACCCAATTCAATTAAATTCTAACTGTCACTATCATGACATGTTCCTATGATGTTTACGAGTTAAATACTACAAAAAAGCATGGACCTATGATCTTTAAGAGTAACATTTCTTAGTTGATATTACTGGGAAAAAAGGATGGCCACAGATCTTTAAATTGCTTGTGGGTATGCTTTAAAACAATAGCATCCCACGTAACAAATACCTGTAAAATAACATTATCCACACATGAGGCAATTGTGTTGATTAAATAGTGTACATATGAAATGGAAACAAGGCAATCTTGAGTTCTGTTTTAAACCTTTCTTCGAATCAAAACAACTCTAACTTCTAGGAAATGGTCTCCTTTTTTCATTCAAACCGCATTATTAAATATTAATGCAGCTGAATTTATGTGTTTTGATTGTTTTGTATTCCATTCGAAGAATGGTGAAGATGCATGTAGCATGCGTGCGTCCGTTCGTCCGTGAAAAAAAAGATGTTCTAACTTAGCTAATTGTAATCGGATCTTTTTCAAGTAATCAAGTAGTATATGGGCACAATGTCTCGGCCAAGTTCAATAATCGGCCCCATCGCCTCAATAGTTCCAGAGTTATGGCCCTTGTAATAGTAAAATAAACGCAAAATGAATCGTGTCCGCACTCTAACTTGGGTAACTGTTATCCAATCTTCTCCAATCTTCTCCAATCTTCTCCAAACTTTGTCAAATTGTATTTGGGCACAATGTCTAGGCTAAGTTTGATTTTCAATCCCACCGCCCCAGTAGTTCCAGAGTTATGCCCCTTGGAATGGTAAAAAATCGCAAAATAAATCCTGTCTGCGCTCTAATTTTGGTAATTTTTATCCAATATTCACCAAACTGACTTGGTCAACTTGTATATTGACACAATGTCCAACTTGTATATGGACACAATGTCTTATCCAAGTCCGAGTTTCAGCCCGATCGCCCCAGTACGTCCAGAGTTATGGCCCTTGGTATTGTAAAAAGATCACGAAATAAATGTTATAGAGCGAGCATCCAATATGGACACTTTTTTTTTTTTATTATTATTATTTTTATTTTTTTTGTTAGTTAGAAGAAAAAATGGAAAACAAAAATAAGCATCTAAATTGCATACTAATGTTTGTCCTGAAATAAATAACCTTAGATATAAATATTGATAAGACTGTCATATATTGTGAATAAATAATAATAGGCGTAAACTTGAATAATTTAGATGTCGGCTACAGTTATTTCCCTTTACGGAAATACGGAAATCAGTAATAACGATTTTGAATCTTGATAACGTGCTTGTAGAACTCTATCGAGTAACAGTATGGGAACAGTAAATAAATGTGAGTGAATACATAGCAAGATTGTCGTTTGTCCATGTATATGTATACAATAAGAATGTAACGGTTACGAATTAAATTTAAGCATATATTAACCTGATGGTCAGTAAACGAAAAAAAAAGTCTTCATTTCGATAAGTGGACTGGTACTATGTCTGTCAGTTACATGTGTTTATAGACGAACCGATACCGTGTACATCTGTTTAATAATAATGTTCTATTGGTGTACTGGTATCATAGTTGTCTGTTATCATGGTTATCTGTTATCTAATGTTTCTATAAGTAAACTGATGCACCGTTCATATGTTTCAAACAAATGTGTATAGGAATGAACCGGTACCATGCCCAGCTGTTTAATAAAACGATTATCTTTATGTGGACTGGTGCCATGCCCATCAGTTTAATAAAACGATTATGTATATGTGGACTGGTACCATGCTCATCAGTTTAATAAAACGATTATGTATATGTGGAATGGTACCATGTATATCTGTTTAATAAAACGATTATGTATGTGTGGACTGGTACCATGTTTATCTGTTCAATGAAACGGTTAAATATATGTGGACTGGTATCATGCCCAATAGTTTAATGAAACGAGTATGTATATGTTAATTGGTACCATGTCTATCTGTTTAATAAAACGGTTATGTATATGTGGACTGGTACCATGTCTATCTGTTTAATAAAACGGTTATGTAAATGTGGACTGGAACCATGTCCAGATGTTTAATAAAACGATTATGTATATGTGGAATGGAACCGTGTCTATCTGTTTAATAAAACGAGTATGTAGATGTGGACGGATGTCATGCCCATCAGTTTAATAAAACGAGTATGTACATGTGGAATGGTACCATGTCTATCTGTTTAATAAAACGAGTATGTAGATGTGGACGGGTACCATGTCCATCTGTTTAATAAAACGAGTAAGCAGATGTGGACGGGTGCCATGCCCATCTGTTTAATAAAACGAATATGTATATGTGGACTGGTACCATGTCCATTTGTTTAATAAAATGAGTATGTAGATGTGGACTGGTACCATGCTCATCTGTTTAATAAAACGAGTATGTAGATGTGGACGGATGTCATGTCCATTTGTTTAATAAAACGAGTATGTAGATGTGGACTGGTACCATGTCCATTTGTTTAATAAAACGAGTATGTTGATGTGGACTGGTACCATGCTCATCTGTTTAATAAAACGAGTATGTAGATCATGTCCATTTGTTTAATACAGCGAGTATGTAAATGTGGACTGGTACCATGTCCATTTGTTTAATAAAACGAGTATGTTACCATGCTCATCTGTTTAATAAAACGAGTATGTAGATGTGGACGGGTACCATGTCCATTTGTTTAATACAACGAGTATGTATATGTGGACTGGTACCATGTTCATTTATTTAATTAAACGATTATGTATTTCTGAACTTATATCATGACAATATGTTTAACAACATTAATATATTAATCTGGACTGGTACCATGTCCATATGTTTAATTAAACGATGATGAATATGTGGATTGGTACCATGCCCATATGTTTCATACAGCGATTATGTATTTGAGGTCGGGTATGATATGATGCACATCTGTTTAATTTAATGCTTGAAGATGTTGGATGTTAATAAAAAGAAAATCTTGTCGTTTTGGTTTGTCGTTTTTTTGCGGAAAGATGGCATAATTGCTGCTACTATGTTAATCTAGTTACTTTTAAAGACCATAAAAATAGATGTATTCCATGACTGTATCATTGTCCCTGCAAACCATTATCGTTTCGTCTTGTATAGAGGCAGAATCACTTTAGAATAGAAGGAATCTTGTTTTCCACATCCAAACCTATTACAGTTTTTCCTATATCCTATAAAACAATGTTTGGCGTCTCAGTAAATAAACCAAGACACAGCTGACCCTCGAAGAGGGGCCATCGTTTAACTCAAACGCTAAGGTCATATGGCGATTTTTCCAGCTTCCATTGGTGGAGGAAGTACCCAGGTGCCACTCCGAGCAATTTTCGTGTACGGGCGGGCATCTGTGTAGAACCACAGACGTTTCGCAAGCCAGCTGCATAGCTTCTTCATATAAAGATTGAACCCACAGCGGTGAGGGGCGAGTGATTTCAAGACATAGACTCTAACCACTCGTCCCCATGAATTTACAAACTGAATTATATATATCAATAAGATGCTACTTGCAAAAAGTAAATGTAGCTAGCTGAGTTTTTACGTTTACGAGACAGACTCAAAAGAAAACAGTTCAGAAACTGGAGCAGACTATGCGAAATACTATGAAACATTCACCAACAAACACAGATATGGAATAAAGTAATGAAAAGTCCACACTCTCTGCGCCATAGTGCATAGAAATGAGCTTAGTAATAAATAAACAGTAAATAAAATGCCACACTATCTAAATGAAATGAAATATAGTTTTTACGTCCCGTTAACACGTCCTATACAGTCATATTGGGAGATCACCCTTGGCTGAGGCAGCTACCTAGACCGATATATATAGTCATACTGGGATCACCCTCGGCTGAGGCAGCTACCTTGACCGGTCATATACAGTTATATTGGGAGATCATCCCCGTCTGAGGCAGCTACCTAGACCGATATATACACTCATATTGGGAGATCACCCTCGGCTGAGGCAGCTACCTATACCGGTCATACACAGTTATATTGGGAGATCATCCTCGACTGAGGCAGCTACCTAGACCGGTATATACACTCATATTGGGAGATCACCCTCGGCTGAGGCAGCTACGTATACCGGTCATACACAGTTATATTGGGAGAACATCCTCAACTGAGGCAGCTACCTAGACCGATATATACACTCATATTGGGAGATCACCCTCGGCTGAGGCAGCTACCTATACCGGTCATATACAGTTATATTGGGAGATCATTTTCCACTGAGGCAGCTACCTAGACCGATATATGTCATATTGGGATATCATCCTCGGCTGAGGCAGCTATCTAGACCGGTCATATACAGTTATATTGGGATATCATCCTCGGCTGAGGCAGCTACCTAGACCGATATATAAATGTTGCGTTGAAGTACGGTTAATTATAAAAAAAAAATATATATATCCTAAGTCAAAACCTTTATTTATATATAACACTGAGGAATAAAATTGTAAAGCGGAGCTAAATAAAATGCTTTAAAACATCGGAAGTCGACAAAGCCAAACCATGAACATTATTAAATACGTATATGTGGGTGGGTGGTGGTGAGGTGGCGGGGGTGGGAGGGAGGGATGGTGGGGGCGGATCCAACCGTTCTGAAAAACGTAAACATAATTAGAAACATGTACAACAATTCCCAAACAATTTTCGAAAAAAACATTCTGGAAAAGGTCAACATAGTTTAAAGCTTAATAATTCTCCAAAAATTAAGGAGTTAGAAAATATGACTTATCAAACCCTCATTTAATATTTTAAACGCTATCTAGATTATTAATTTTTTTGTGGCATTCTGTAAGTTATCCTACATTACTTGTGTGCACCAATAGTATTCTTTAAACCCATGGGATAATTTTAAAAAAAACACACTCAGGATTTTGGGCTTTGGTTTAAGCAATAAAAAATATGTGAAATGGTCAATTTACAATGTAAGGTGTTTCAAAGATAGTAACCGTTAAGTTATAAATATCTGTCACACGCCATGATCACCTCGGCCATATCTGCAAATGACGAATTGCAATGCATTACGAGTTTTGTTTACCGTCAAGTTTAAACATTAATTTATGTATTTTAATTGAATTGAATTGAATATTGTTTAACGGCTCATCAATACAGTAAAGGTTATTTAGAGCCGCCCCAGTGAGAGGGGAAGGTTACATAGGAATCCGGGAACTTATGTATTGAACAGTCCTAAAAAAAATCAAAGAAATCGAAAATATCCTAATGTGCTCTCTTTAAATTATAAATTATTTTAAGTGCTAATGCTTTATAAATAAATGCAAAAGTGCGTGCTTTCCCTTTAAACTAGTATGCACAGGAGAACAATCGCACACATTTAACAGCTATTTCTCAAGTGCATTTATCGTTTCATTGCAAATTTTACAGTCGCCACCATAGCTTAATATTCCATCTACTTACAATGTCAGTCAAGTGAAATTTTCTTGAAAACTTCCTCGAATACGACCATACAAACAACACAATGCAAACATAACGGACAGGGCAAACCCTACCACTGACTTCTACGCATGCTCACTCACACAAAATAAAAAAAACGTAAACAATCTTCACAGGTAGCCGAAGTTCTCGTCACATAACTAAATTTACAACCGTCACAATAACACAATATCACATCTACTGACCTCAACTGAGACCCCTTGAATACTTTCTAAAACACGACAAAACATTGCAGCTTTCAAGATGGCTTCCAAAACTGACAAGGTCAAGGTCGACTAACGCTCGCATACATGCGCACTCACACAAAAAAACAAAAACATCAACAATTGTATATTAAGTAGATCAGAAATTCACCACACTGTTATAAAACATATCTTTATACACACACCAACCGCATCAAACATTCCCGAAAAACATCTAAGCAGATTTCTCAAAACTGCACGCAACATTCTGAATTTTGAAGTTCATCGCGACTGATCACAGGTAGTCGAGAGCGCTTGAGACAAAAATACATTTATCCAATACAGGAACTCAAAACTTACAACATATACACGTACCTACAATTCGTCTTGAACTTTTGGACAATCGTTACTCACGAACTTTAATGCAATACGTTTAATATGCTCAATCGAAATGCTCACGATCCTCAACTGTGCTGCAAACAAAATGACGTCCTCCAAATTTCTCTAAAATTGTCTGCGCATGCGCGTTAAATAAAACGGACGCTTCCACACCATATTTATATATACAAATTAGTATTCATCCAAGAGATAGCAACTTATATAATGACCAAATTCAACGTCCCGTTCATGTATCTTTATCCACTACTGTCTTTCCGTACTAGAAAAATAAATAGAAAATGTGTGACAAATTTTCTTCAGACAAGCCACCACCTGGGGTGTTTTACGTCATTTTCAACATATGTAACGTTATATATGACAGTCGACTTTTTTGTGGTGGAGGCAGACCATCCATTCTTTCTGGGAAGAACCAGTACTGTATACCTCCCGCCATCCGCAATAATTGACACTTCCTCAATTACCACCTGGGTTTAAACCAACACATGGCAGAGGTATGCAACTCTAAAGCGCAAGGTCATATCCTTTGAGCTACTCAGTCAGACGAGGAAAATAAGTTATTATTTAATGTGCAACACAGTTTCCCGATCCGATCGAAACAGTTATATCTTGGGTTGAAATCTAAACCCATTCAAAAGAGACCACTATGGATTTACATGTTTGATAAAATAATTTATACAAGAAAACCACTAGATTGTAACATTTAGTGGTGCTATACGGAGCTAGACCGTTTGCCATGATGTCAATTCGGTGGAACAGGGGGTCAATTTGGTGGCACTGATGGTCAATTTGGTGTAATTGGGGGTCAATTGCGTAGAACTGGGGGTCAGTTTTGTGGAACTTGGGGTCAATTTTGTGGAACTGTGGTCAATTTGATGGAACTAATGTCAATTTGGTGGAACTGTGGTCAATTTGGTGGAACTGGGGGCTAGTTTGGTAGAACTGGGGGTCAATTTTGTGGAACTCTGGTCAAATTTGTGGAACTGGAGGGTCAATTTGTGGAACTGTGGTCAATTTGGTGGAACTGTGGTCAATTTGGTGGACCAGGGGGGTCAGTTTGGTGGAACTGGGGGTCAATTTGTTGGAACTGGGGGTCAATTTGGTGGAACTGTGTTCAATATGGTGGAACTGTGGTCATGTTGGTGGAACTGTGGTCAATTTGGTGGAACTGTGGTCAGTTTTATGGAACTGGGTGGGGGGTCATTTTGGTGCAACTGGGAACGCAAACGCCGTCCTAGGTAAGCTATTGAGTTAGTTAATGAAGCATCGGAGTGGTGAAAGACACAGGGATGGTCTGTATTGAATGTTTTCCTTTTGTTCTGAAACATTTAACTTAACAGTTAATTAACCAAAATTGAAGGTAAGATGGACATGCTGCACTACTTTTTGTGAAGCACAGTTCGAAATGTACGTTGGTCATTTTGACCTCATAATTAAAATAGAAGGTGTTTATTTTCATTGTGTGTGTTATTTGGGCAGCATAGTTGGTATTGGATATTTTCGGGTAGGTATTTATTAACAGGACTATGTAAAAGTAATGGTGGTCTAGGTCCATACTAACCTTGACAATGCATGTTATGGCTCCACTTTATCTGTACCGATGATTCATGGTACAGAAAGCTGAACCATGAGTGTGTTTAGCAGGATTGTAAGTAAACCGGATACGCATGAAAAAGACTCAAATTCATTTATGTGCACAAAAGAAAAGCCAACTGCTGTATTTCAAGAATAGCAGACCATCAATCCTAAAATGGAAAAGAAGGATATATACACATGTATGTTATATTAAATGCATCAGAAAAGTGGCACAATTATGGTGAAATTTGTCCAAATACACACTTTAGTTAGAATCTGGTGTTCTTTAACATCAGCAATAAGTGCGCCTTTTTATCAGCTAAATCATTTCGGACATCTTTGCGTAATGTCAAGACAGAAGACAAACTTTCAGTGCACAAAGCAGAGGTTGCACCTTTTGAATGTACTCATTGTACTTCGCGTTTTCTTTATAACTTGAATGAATGAATTATGTTTTACGGCACGTCAACTCATATATGGGTCATATTGTGCGCAAAAACCGAGGAGGAATGGAAGAATGAAATAGTAAGTTAATAAAAATATATTGCTAACTTGAAATGAACTGTTTTTGCATATAACTACGTGTTGGTTACATTACGCAAATAATATGTTTAACTTGAGATATAATAATGAAGAAAAAATAAATCTCCGAATTTGATTACATTTGATTTAGTTATACATGTTATATGCAAGCATGTTTAAAGGCACTGGATGTGATCTGGAAATGTGATTGGTGTCTCTCGAAATACAAATGAAAACCCTCATAATGTGCTTCAGTTTCATATGAAATGTGCACATGCATTAAATTCAGCTGCACGTTACTTTTATTTTATCAGAATATTAAAGCATCATATGAATTAATATAAATGATTACACGGCAAAACAATTCCAGGCCAAATTATTTCATTTAGGTCCCTATCCCATCATCAACAGGCAAGTTTTACAACAGATGAACACTACTACTGACAACGAGGTATATATATCTTACATATGTTTAGATTTCAAACTCTATAGACACAACATAAACGGCTTTAACGATCCAGGCCAAACTCCAAAACTGGAGCGTCGAATTAGGAGTTTAATCACGTGCATTTTAAGAACTCGTGAATAACCCATACTTTTACGCGGCAAATATACATTATTATATGACCCGAACACCTGGATAGGGTTTTGATAAACGGTCTTGGAGTGTAATGTTGCCGTTATTTGGCGGGTTAGTTACTTTAACAATAATTAAAGTGTACGGATCACGGGGCTTACGTTAGTGCACAACAACTAATTGAATTGTACGGATCACGGGGACTACGTTAGTGCACAACAATAATTAAAGTGTACGGGTCAGGGGGCCTACGTTAGTGCACGACAATAATTAAAGTGTACGGATCACGGGACCTACGTTAGTGCACAACAATAATTAAAGTGTACGGAGCACGGGGACTACGTTAGTGAATTACGGGGCCTACGTTAGTTCACAACAATAATTAAAGTGTACGGATCACGGGGCCTACGTTAGTTCACAAAAATAAATAGAGAGTTCGGATCACGGGGCCTACGTTAGTTCACAACAATATTTAAAGTGTACGGATCACGGGGCCTACGTTAGTTCACAAAAATAAATAAAGAGTTCGGATCACGGGGCCTACGTTAGTGCACAACAATAAATAAAGAGTTCGGATCAGGGGGCCTACGTTAGTGCACAACAATAATTAAAGTGTACGGATCACGGGGCCTACGTTAGTGCACAACAATAATTAAAGTGTACGGATCAGGGGGACTACGTTAGTGAATTACGGGGCCTACGTTAGTTCACAACAATAATTAAAATGTACGGATCAAGGGGCCTACGTTAGTTCACAAAAATAAAAAAAGTATTCGGATCACGGGGCCTACGTTAGTGCACAACAATAATTAAATAGTACGGATCACGGGGCCTACGTTAGTTCACAGCAATAATTAAAGTGTACGGATCACGGGGCCTACGTTAGTGCACAAACATAATTAAAGAGTACGGATCACGGGGACTACGCTAGTGCACAACAATAATTAAAGTGTACTAATTATGGGGCCTACGTTAGTGCACAACAATTATTAAAGTGTACGAATCACGGGGCCTACGTTAGTGCACAACACTAATTAAAGTGTACGGATCACGGGGCCTACATTAGTGCACAACAATAATTGAAGTGTACGGATCACGGAGCCTTCGTTAGTGCAAATGCACATTGGATATGAAACTGAAACACAATATGGTGGTTTTATTCGGATTTGGATTTACACATGTATAATACCTCAAGATCGGCTCCAGTCCCTTTAAGTAAAAAATGATACTCCTAACCAGGGTAAGATAAATCTGTCAGGACTAAAACCAAATGTACGCTGGGTTATCTCTGTGTATTGAAAGTTACCACTTCCTGTTTACTTGACACGCCGATAGCTTGAAGATAGTCCTATGTTATGAAGGCGGAAAAACGGTGAAGAGTACAGAAATTATCAGGTTAGTACTTTACAGTATGATATATAAAGATGCCTTTTTTGTGTAGTAGGAATGTCTCCTGGAGAGCAGATCGAAAACGAAACTAAAATGGGTGGGGTTTTATTCCAGGTAACACGTCTGACCATTTTGGTGGACGATAATCGGCCCCATTCCCCATTTCCCAGTCTTCCTTTTTTTAGAGGATGGGACTGGAAATGTTGACACTCAAATTGGGAAAGATACCCTGACGTTTTGTCATTGGAAATAGGTAAACTTTGTCAGTATCATTTATTTAAGTGAAAACGAACTGATTTGTATTTCTTGGAAACTCCCCTTTAATATGAAAACGACGTAAAAATCACCTTCCTGAAGCCCTGACCCAGTACCCTAAAGTCTAACTAGTGTCCTGTATTCTTACAATGTTTTGCGTAGTTCATCTCGATTAAACATATGCAGTACCGATTATATTAACGTGTAGTACACATAATGTATACTCAATAGCGTGACCCTATGTTTATCTTAAAGCTTTATTAAAGGAACATACGGCAAGCTTAAAGTATTTAGCGAGTATTAAAATTAGCATATCGATGTATGTCATTGCAATTCAATTCATTTAAAGGTAATACAATTTTAAAGTTTTAAAGTTTTCATTTTTTCGTCCTTCTTCTGCAGTCGGTTTATTGACCAGTGCAATGTAATGAACAATTAGTAAAATGCATACTGACGTTTTAACTTATATAAAACTGTTACATAGTAGTTAAGATCTTCGTGTTAAGGACCTCTTTCCCAACGCTGTCTGTCATTGAAAAGTATTTTACATATATAATCTTCGAGTATCATTCCACAAATGATCTCTAGACTTCAGAAATTCGTGGAAGAATTCAAAATTGGAGGGAGTGTGTTATATGTCACAGTTCATAGATACCTATCTGGTAAATTAAAGCAACATTGTATGGCCGGTTATCTCAGTCGGTAGAGCATCGAAACAGTAGTCCGATGTTTCCGTGTTCGAGGCTCGGGCTGACTGCACATTGTTCTATCCTTATTACAACAGAGCTCATATGTTACATGTAGCATACGTGTAGGGTCCTCTACCAAGTTTGTTAAAATAGTGACTCGGGGATCAAATCTGAACCTGCCCCAGGGGTCACAGATTTTCATAGTTATATAGGAAAGTAATTTAAATAAAAACGTATTTTCTGACACTACAACAGTTAGATGTCATATAATTTGTATGTAGCATAAGCTTATAGTTCTCTAATAAGTGTTTTCAAATGGTGACCATGAATTCAAGTTTGACCCCCGCCCTAGGTGTTACATGTTTTACATAGACAACTAGTGGTATAAAAATGTCTCTGAAGGTTCAAGATATAAACCTCTCATATAATGCGAATAGCATAAGCTAATGATCGTCTACCAACGTTTTTCAAATAGTGACCCTGGATCAAATCTGGTTCCGTCCGACGGTCACAGTTTTACATGATGTTACATAGAAAAACACTTCTTTTTATTTTCAACGTGTTTAAATGGTGATCCTGGGGGTTTAATTTAGAATACCCGGGGTATTAGTTTAAAATAGTGTTATATTAAAACATATTTAAACAATCCTCTTCTGAACTTACCAGACCAGGTTCAGAAAACCATCGTTTTATAATAAACTATGTGTTAGTGTTCAGAAATAGTGCCACCCCGTTAGTCTTGTTATATAATGAATTATGTGTAGTGCCCAGAAATAGCGCAATCCCGTTAGTCTTGTTATATAATAAACTGTGTTAGTGCCCAGAAATAGTGCAATCCAGTTAGTCTTGTTATATAATAAACCAGGCCAGAAAAAAAATACCTGTGTTTCTGGTTACCCGACCGTCCCTATTTTTTGGCGCCGACCCTACAGTTTTTTACCATAAAAAAGGACGAAAAAACTGGGTACGAATCGGTAATGTACGAAAAGATTGAGTACGAAACATGCGCTAAAACATGGCCGCCTCAATGGTCCGTTTCGGCTATTAGAATGGGAAATGTAGCCATGGGACAGAGCAGAAGTTTATGAAAAACATTAATCATGACTTGCTGCCAGCAGATTTGTTCTTCCAATACCACCCAGCCTCAGGAAATGATAAAATTCAATCTTTCACAGCCACATGTAAGATGGAACTCTCAGGGTCGGAGCTATTGTGATAATTTTTTGCCTGTCACTCCGTCTGCCGTCCGTCAACAAATAAACTCATAATGTTAGAAAATATTTGTTTCAATTTATTTTATTCAAAACAAGTTAGATATCAAGTTATTTTCCTTCTCGCCTTGCAAAATCACTATAAATTAACTACTTGACAAAGTTACAGGTATCGTTCAAACAACATAGGCAAAAAAGAAAAGAAAAGAAAAAAATACTAGGCAGCCGACTTTTAGGCTTACTTCACACACAAATACGCCAAAGATGTGTTTCATTCTTATGGCTTTTCAAATAACAATTACTTATTTTATAAATAGTAAAAGCGTTAGACATTATTAGTCTGATTGCTGTTTAATATTACAGTTATACACATTTAGTTTAAATGTGAATTTTACATTTTGATTATTTTACAGTAAAGATGTCTGTGCCGGGAAGGAAAACGAACCAACAAAGCGCAACGTTATCTGCAGAGTCAGAGGAGGAGGTGTTTGAATTCTACTGCCACCCGTGTAGTCAGGAAGGCCAACACCTAGAAGCACATGGGTACTGTGTCGACTGCCGACACCATCTGTGTCAGACGTGCTATAAGTACCACTGCCGACCATTACCGAGCAAGAACCATGTTCTTCTGGACGAAACAAGTATGCCGAAAACGAAGCTGCCCGATAAATCCAAGGACACGTGCACTGGTATATGTTCTAATCATCAAGCTAAGATTGTTGAATACTTTTGTGAGCAACATGAATGTTTTGGATGCAGCGTCTGTATGACAACCGGACATAGACGCTGTGATGACGTAACATTTATACCAGAAGTAGCATCGTCGGTAGCATGCGAACGCGAATATGAGGAAATGCAGACTGCATTGAACGCCGTTTCAACACGCTTCCGTGTCAGTTTGAGCAAGTCTCAACGAAATGTTCCAGTATTTGATACCATCCACTCGAAGGCTATTGGTTGTATCAGAGAATTCAGAAAAGAGATAAACGATTTCTTTGATGACCTAGAAACAAAGATTGTTGCACAAGCAAACATGCTCAAAGATGACAATACGAAAGTTATAAACATGGTCACAGATACAAGTAACACCATGATAAAGGAGATTGAGAAACTGACCTCCGACCTTGATAAGCTGCAACAGTCAGACCAAAACTGCCAACTGTTTGTTGAAATAAAAACGGCAAAGAGTAAACTTAAATCTTACAAGGACAGCCTCATAAAGATGGAGAGTGAGAACAGATTGAAGAAGTACGAGTTTAAACCAGAAAGGAAGCTAGTAGAATTAATGAAAAGCCTTGACAGCATTGGACAGCTATCTGTAATAAAATACACTACGAAAACCAAAGCAACGCCGGTTAGTGAGATCAATGTCAAAACAAACGGTGACTCTGGAAACTGTTGGATTACAGGATCCACCGTAATGACAAGTGGACAACTCGTCATATCTGACTTTTCCAACAAGAAAGTAAAACTCTTCAATTCGAAACGAGGTGAATTTATAACTGAAATTTTACTACCATCCGAACCACGTGACGTAACCGAGGTCATCGAATGTCAAATTGCCGTAACAATACCAAGCGAACAGAAGATTCAAATAATAAAGGTTTCGGACTCATTGTCTCTAGATCGTGAGATTAAAGTCAACGGAAGATGTTACGGAATTGTCCACAACAAACAGAATTTAATCGTGTCATTCGTCAACCCGGGTAAAATACAAGTCATTAACCTCCAAGGTTGTGTGCTGCAGAATATTGCGAAAGACAACAACGGTGGCCAGTTGTTTATCAGACCATATTACATAGCCCTCATCCCAGATCATACTACATTATACGTGTCAGACGACGGTAAACATACGGTGAACAGTCTGACAATGGACGACAAGATGACGAGTGTCTACAAGTACGCCGACCTGAAGGGCCCTAGGGGTGTGACAGTGGCTGCTGACGGTACCGTATTCGTCTGTGGGGGCTATTTGAGCAACATTCACCAGTTGACGACCGACTGCAACAAGATTCGGGTAGTATTGTCCAAGGAAGACGGAATTGTGTCTCCACAGTCGATTAGTTACTGCGACAGTGAAAATAGGTTATATGTCAGCAATAGCATCATAACGTCCGGAAACATTATGAAGGTATTTCAGTTGTAAAACCAAAGCGGTGACAACGTGTCAATTAGTAACTGTGACAGTGACTATAAGGTGGTTTTCATGTTATAGTCAGACAGATCACAAGTGTTTCAAATGTAAACCAAAACCGTTAACACATTATCGATTAGTTACTGCGACAGAAACTGTAAGGTGTTTTTCATGCAGTTTTAGTCAACAGATCCCAAAACTATAATCAACGTGACAAGAGGGGATGACAAACGTGGGTACATATATGGTAACAGTATACGGATATTTGTCAGTGATTCGCATATCGAGTAGTCAAAGGAAAGAAAAATCACAAAAGCCAGGATCACTTAAAATGAACATTCTTCAATTTCAAAGGGGTTGCCAAGTTCTAATTAAGTACTTCTTTACAAACGTTTTTAAGGGGACATATGACAATCTCAAAATGTGTATCAATGATTAAAATTAACTCCTCGATGTATAAGTCCATTATCATACTTGAAACCTACTTGTACATTCTTAACTATTTTTTTAGATGTGAATTTTCTTCGTTATACAACCAAATGTTTAAATGTATAATTGGTGCAATATAATCAACATTTATTAATATGTTAAAACAGTTTGCCTTTAATGATTCTAGTAATTAATATTAATGATAACAAATATACAAGTTGTGTAAAACACCTAACAGTACGCAGCTAGTTTTTAAACACCTAACAGTACGCAGCTAGTTTTTAAACAAATCAAGATGACCATACATCGCTTTAAGTGAAAGCATTTTTGTCGAAATACAATGGACCGACTTACAACACGGAATGGGATAGAATAAGCAGGAGCGGGCTATATTGTAACATAGAGATAGGAATGTTTGTATACGCTTTGACTTGACATCTGACTTACATATGTATGAGAATGTGCGTCACAAAGGTGTTGCTTTTTGGGGGAAAACTATATATGTGTGTGCGTGCGTGCGTATTTTACCGCTGTCTTTAAGAAAAATTACCATTCCGATGTTGCTAATTATAGGCCGACTTCGCTCCTATCAAAGATAGAATTTTTTTTTTAACGTTTTCAATTTTTTAAATCGTATCATAACCGCTTTGCAGGCTTTGTACCTAGATTCAACTGTTAACCAGCTAGTAGATATATACTATACTTTTTTGTCAGGCTCTAGACGAAGGTAAAGAAATTCGTGCTGTGTTTTGTGATATAAGTAAGCCTTTGATAGAGTCTGGCACAAATACACAAACTACAATATGTTGACATAGATGGCCAACTTATTTTATGGTTTAAGATTATCTTGGCAATCGAAAACAACGTGTTATTCCCCCTGGTGCTATGTCTGATTGGAAAAAAACATCAACTCTGGTGTCCCCCATGGTTCTATTCTAGGTCCTTTACTATTATATATATATATTAACAATATAGTTGACACCATTAGCAAGCGTCTCCTTGGCCGAATGGTTAACGACGTTGCGTTGTAAACCTTCGCCTCTCACCGCTGCGGGTTCGAATCCCACTTGGAGCTCGACTTGTAAATGAGGAAGTGTCGATTCTTACGGATGGCGGGAGGTGTACAGTACTGGTTCTACACAGGAAAAGTGGATGGTCTGCCTCCAACACAAAAGATCGACCGTCATATATCCTTGCTTATGTTGAAAATGACGTAAAATACCATACAAAAAACAAACAAACAAACAAGACACCATAAGCTCCACAATTAATCTATTTTCTGACGATACTAGTGTTTTTATAATAGTCGATAACCCACAGCGAGCCGCTGTCATATTAAACGCTGATTTAGTGAAAATACATACTTGGGCTGAATCATAGTTAGTTACTTTCAACTCAAATAAAACGGAATCACTAATTATATCTCGCAAACATATTAAACCGTTACATCCATCGCTTTCTATGAATAATACTATTATTCAAGAAGTAGAAACTCATAAACACCTCGGACTTATATTTTCAAATGATTGTAGTTGTCATGCACACCTGCAATGCTGTGACCTACTTTCGACGAAATATATGTCACGTCCGGTCTCCGCTACGACATGTGTATCTATCTTTTTTCGTGCAAGATTTTCACCAAACTTCACCAGAATGGTTCTTATATGCATATAACATCATGTGCAAAATGTTGGGTCGTTGTAACCTACTTTCGACGAAATATAAGTCATGTCCAGAATGTTCCTTATATGCATCTAATATCATGTGCAAACTTTCTGGTCGCTGTGACCTACTTTTCATAAATTATAGGTCTTGTACGGTCTCCGCTACAACATGCTTATCTTACTTCATTCTTCAGGATGTTCACCAGACTTCACCAGAATATTCCTTATACGCATCTAACGTCATTTGCAAAAATTCAGGTCACTGTGACTTACTTTGACAAAATATAGGTCACGTCCAGTCTCTGCTACGACATGCTTATCGTGCTTCATTCTTCCAGGATTTTCACCAAACTTCACCAGATTATTCCTTATATGCATCTAACATCATGTGCAAAATTGAGGGTGGCTGTGACCTACTTTAGACGAAATATAGGTCACATCCAGTCTCCGCTATACCATGCACAATTTGAGCCTGATCCCAGTGACCCCAAATGCAATTCCAAGCTTACTTTCCATATAAGCTACCTACCCTGCAAGTTTCAACGTCGCAATACCTCATTCTTAACAAAAGTTATATAGCGGAAACCATTTAAAAGCATCACTATCAATGACATTAATTTAATATATTTTGGGATTGACATTGGTGTTGGTCAAATACAAAATCTGAACCTTTTTAATAGGGCGTTCTAGTTTAAAAGAAGTACTGATGGGAATTTTAGGACGACAACCTTAGATATAAGAGCCATTTTAGCCAGTAGAGCGTCCACAAGCCCTCTTGGACCTCTTGTTTTACTATCAAACAGTATCTTGTTAATAATATACACTGCTAACATTACATCACCAGATAAAAACTGCGTCATGTTGTTTATGATTAACTGTTATTTTAATAAGTACTAAAAAGGGAAGCAATGTAGATAAACGTTTACTGAAAAAGACATGACATCAGGGCAATACGTTTCCATTTTTACTGTACATTATTTTACAACATTAGTTTACAAAAAATCACACAAAAAAAAAAAAGTTTTATATTCTCAGTAGTGAGAACAAATATGTGTATGTTTTATATCTCAGTGTATATGTTATATCTGTGTTTGTTTTTTCTTTCATATTGCATCGGTAAATGTGTAAACGTATTGTAATACATGTGTGACAATACAATGTTCTGTTCAATTCTAGTCTGTTTTATTACATGTGTTGGAAAATCTGTATGTTTTAACGTCGATTTTAACAATCTTTCAGTCGAAAACAAATCATATGAGGCCCCTGTTTGTGTTGCACTGGGCCTGAAACTACATTGTGTGTGTTTTATGGTCAGCATAGTTGGTATTGGATATTTTCGGGTAGGTATTTATTAACAGCAGGACTATGTAAGAACAATGGTGGTCTAGGTCTATACTTACCTTGGCAATGCCAATATGTACCGGATCTTTCACTAATGGTACAGACAGCTGTACCATGAGTGTGTTTAGCAGGAGTGTACGTAAACCGGATCCGCAGGAAAAAGACTCTTATAAGTCATTTGTAAAAAACAAAATTCAAAAAGCCAACTGCTGTATTTCTAGAATAGCAGACCATCAAACCTAAATTGGATTGACTGAATTGGAGTTTATAGTCGCTCCAACAGCTAAAGTCATATGGCGACTTTCCAGCTTCCACTGGTGGAAGAAGATACCAAGTGTCCCTCCGGGCAGTTTTCGTGCACAGGCGGGCACCTGGTTAAAACCACCGACGTTCCGCATGCCAGCTGAGGATATATAAACCTGTATGTTATAGTAAATGCATAACGAACGTGGCACAATTATGGTGAAATGTGTCCAAACAACACACTTTAGTTAAAATCTGGTGTTCTTTAACAGCATCAATAAATCCACCGCCCTTTTATCAGCTTTTATCAGCTAAATCATTCGGACATGTTTGCGTAATGTCAAAACAGAAGAAAAAGTTAAGCGCACAAAGAATAGAGATCCCACTCACCATTTGATTCATTGCACTTCGCGTTTTTACTTGAAAACTCGCGGAGTCCGGTTAGTTTTAAATTATTAAAAGAACCGTTTTTCCATACTACTATGTGTTGGTTATATTACGCAAAAATAAATTTAAACTTAAGATATTACAACGTAGATAAAAAAATAATCCAGATTTTTATTGCATTTGATTTAGTTATGTGCAAGCATGTTTAAAGGGACTGGATGTGACCTGGAAGAATGATTGATGTCAATCCAAATACATATGAAAACACTCATAATGGGCCTTCCGTTTCATATGAAATGTGCATATGCATTAAATTCAGCTCCATGTTACTTCCAAGCTTCATATGCATTAATATTAACGATTACACAACAAAACAATTCCAGACCAAATTATTTCATTAAGGTCCCTATCACGCCATCAACACTCGAGTTTTACGATGGAGTACACCGTTTCTAAACCTACTGACTCTATATATAACTTACATATTTTTAGAATTCAAAATCTATAGCCTTTAACCAGTCAAGCCAAACCTATACTTTTAATCGGCACGTATACATTATTATATGACCTGAACACCTGGATACAATTTTAATAAACGGTTTTGTAGTGTAGTTTTGCCGTTATTTGGCGAGCTAGTTTCTTTAACAATAATTAAATCGTACGGATCACGGGGCCTACGTTAGTGCATTTGCATTTCGAATAAAATCAAAAGGGTACTCCTAGCCTGCTCCTCTTTTGTCCAGACTGAAAAGAATTGTACGCTGGGTTATCAGTTACCACTTCCTGTTTACCTGACACGCCGATATCTTGAAGATAGTGCTTTTTTGTGAATAAAGGGGTAAAGGAGTACATACATGATCAGATTAGTAATTTACAGTAATATATATTTAGATGCATTGAAACAGTTTGTATAGTAGGTATTACTCCGGAGAGCAGATTGGAAACGAAACTACAATGGGTGCGATTTTATTCCAGAGCATTCGTTTGGTCATATTTGGGGCCGAATTTCATTTGGGGCCGAAATTCGGCCTCATTCTCTCCCCTAAACTATTATGGGCAACCTTTATAATAACCACTTATATGGGGGTGGGGGGGGGGGGGGGGGGGGGGAATACACTGATAAAAAAACGATGCAAATCACTTCCTGAGGGCCCTGGCCCCAGTCCCTTAAACGCTAACTAGTGCCCAGTATTCAGACAATGCTGTACGTAGTTGGTAGATTAGACATATACATATTATATTAACGTGTAGTACATGTAATGTATACTCCATAGCGTGACCCTGGCACAGGCCTGCCAAAACGTTTTGACGCAAAATCCTGAGATTTTTCAAATTTAAGATTTAAAGATTCCGAAAAACATTTTTAAATTGGAACTTGGAGCGCGCGACCTGATTTTCGCACTTACTTATTTAAAGAGCAAATTTAAATTAATTATGCAATTAATACAAGTTGATGCATTGTTTGATAGTTGTAGAAAATAATAGCTTGGCTTCTACGTGCACAAAAATAGTTTGTTTTAGCTGGGAGGACTGCGTAATTTGATTAGAAAAACTTGGTTTAATTTTTACCACAAACGTTTTTTTCATAAAAGTGCGTTTACTTTTGTATGCTAATGCAAAATCTTCATAACTCTTAAATTATAATAATCTTACACAGCAGCAGCTGTTATAGTGATGCCACAAAACAGCGGTTGCTACTTCCTCACACTTGCTATTTCAATTAGCTTGTACCATTACAGACGCCACAGATATATTGCTGCAATTGCACATGTCGTTATGTCACTTAAGGAACTAATTATGTGTTTAGGTGTTAATTGTCTGTTCAGTGTATTACATGGATGACCCCATTGATTCACACTTGTAAATACTCCTCTGACTATGGAGCGTAACAGGATCAATTGGAGGAAATAGCTGATAAACTGTGATAATATGCTGTGAAATCATGAACTCTTTCGTATTGGAAAATCCGAAGATTGTACACTTAAATCCGGAGATCCGGAGACCGACTGAAAAATCCGAAGAATTTTATTCGGAGATTTGGCAGGCCTGCTGGCACAAGTTTATCTCAAGGTCATATGTTTATCTTAAAGTTATATTAAAGGGACACATGGCAATCTTGATATTTTAAAAACTCGCGGGGTCCAGTTTGTCTACATAATGTGCATGTCTTCAGTCATTCATATTACTGATTATAAGAATAGTTCATGGATAGGGAATTCCAACCAGAGGTATAAGTGTTGTTATCGGAACCGAGGCTCTGTCAAGGCTCCGATTAAATCACGTATACCGAGGGTTGGAATTCCCTGTCTGAACCGAATATCCATGATAGATACGTGAGTAGCTGGCGACGTCAATGCACAGCATGTCTCGGATATGAAATAACAAGAATCTTTTATGGGTATCCGGTGAAGATAGGGAATTCCAACCCGAAGTATAAGTGTTTTTATCGGAATTAATAGGCTAGATTACTATCGTTTAACTTTCGATTTATGTTATGATAATAGTAGTATCAAGCCAAATACTTTTGGCATATTTTAAACTTTTGATTTTAATGCACCAATAATAATTCAAACCTCTGGTGGCATGATAAGATAAATCGAGACGATACCTTTAACGCTTGATATAAATTAATGTTCAAGATTGCCTTGTGTCCCTTTAAAGGAAGTACATGTATTATAGTGTATCCCTTTAAAGGATGTATTATCGTGTGTCCCTTTAAAGGAAGTATTATCGTGCGTCCCTTTAAAGGAAGTATTATCGTGTGTCCTTTTAAAGGAAGTATTAAGGAAGTATTATCGTGCGTCCCTTTAAAGGAAGTATTATCGTGTGTCCCTGTAAAGGAAGTATTATAGTGTGTCCCTTTGAAGAAAGTATTACCGTGTGTCACTTTAAAGGAAGTATTATCGTGTGTCCCTTTAAAGGAAGTATTATAGTGTGTACCTTCGAAGGAAGTGTTATCGTGTGCCCCTTTAAAGGAAGTATTATCGTGTGTCCCTTTAAAGGAAGTATTATCGTGTGTCCCTTTAAAGGAAGTAGTATCGTGTGTCTCTTTAAAGGAAGTAGTATTGCTTGTCCCTTTAAAGGAAAGTATTATCGTGTGTCCCCTTAAAGGAAGTATTATCGCGTGTTCCTTTAAAGGAAGTATTATCGTGGGTCCCTTTAAAGGACGTATTATCGTGTGTGCCTTTAAAGGAAGAATTATCATTTGTCCCTTTAAAGGAAGTATTATCTTTGTCCAATTAAAGGAAGTATAATTGTGTGTCCTTTTAAAAGAAGTATTATCGTGAGTCCCTTTAAAGGAAGTATTATCGTGTGTCCCTTTAAAGGAAGTATTATCGTGTGTCCCTTTAAAGGAAGTAGTATCGTGTGTCCCTTTAAAGGAAATAGTATCGTGTGTCCATTTAAAGGAAGTAGTATCGTGTGTGCCTTTAAAGGAAGAAGTATCCTGTGTGCCTGTAAAAGGAAGTATTATCGTGTGTCCCTTTAAAGGACGTAGTATCGTGTGTCCCTTTAAAGGAAGTAGTATCGTTTGTTCCGTTAAAGGAAGTAGTATCGTATGTCCCTTTAAAGGAAGGAGTATCGTGTACTCCTTTAAAGGAAGTATTATCGTGTGTCCTTTTAAAGGAAGTAGTATCGTGTGTCCCTTTAAAGGAAGTAGTATCGTGTGTCCCTTTAAAGGAAGTATTATCGTGTGCCCCTTTAAGAAAGTAATATAGTGTGTCCCTTTAAAGAAAGTAGTATCGTGTGTCCCTTTAAAGGAAGTAGTATCGTGTGTGCCTTTAAAGGAAGTATTATCGTGTGTGCCTTTTAAGGAAGTATTATCGTGTATCCCTTTAAAGGAAGTAGTATCGTGTGTCCCTTTAAAGGAAGTAGTATCGTGTGTCCATTTAAAGGAAGTATTATCGTGTGTTCCTTTAAAGGAAGTAGTATCATGTGTCCCTTTCAACGAAGTAGTATCGTGTGTCCCTTTAAAGGAAGTATTATCGTGTATCCCTTTAAAGGAAGTAATATAGTGTGTACCTTTAAATAAAATGTATTTTTGTGTGTCCCTTTAAAGGAAGTATTTTCGTGTGTCCCGTGTGTCCCTTTAAAGGAAGTAGTATCGTGTATCCCTTTAAAGGAAGTATTGTTGTGAGTCCCTTAAAGGAAGTATTATCGTGTGTCACTTTAAAGGAAGTATTATTTTGTGTACCTTTAAAGAAAGTATTATCGTGTGTCCCATTCAAAGAAATAGTATCGTGTTCCCCTTTAGAGGCAGTATTATAGTGTGTCCCTTTAAGGGAATTATTATAATGTGTCCTTTAAAAGGAAATATTATCGTATGTCCTATTAAAGGAAATAGTATCGTGTGTCCATTTAAAGGAAGTAGTATCGTGTGTCACTTTAAAGGAAGTGTTATCGTGTGTCCCTTTAAAGGAAGTAGTATCGTGTGCCCCTTTAATGGAAGTATTATCGTGAGTCCCTTTAAAGGAAGTATTATCGTGTGTCCCTTTAAAGGAAGTATTATCGTGTGTCCCTTTAAAGGAAGTATTATCGTGTGTCCCTTTAAAGGAAGTAGTATCGTGTGTCCCTTTAAAGGAAATAGTATCGTGTGTCCATTTAAAGGAAGTAGTATCGTGTGTCACTTTAAAGGAAGTAGTATCGTGTGTGCCTTTAAAGGAAGAAGTTTCGTGTGTGCGTTTAAAGGAAGTAGTATCGTGTGTCCCTTTAAAGGACGTAGTATCGTGTGTCCCTTTAAAGGAAGTAGTATCGTTTGTTCCTTTAAAGGAAGTAGTATCGTGTGTCCCTTTAAAGGAAGTAGTATCGTGTGTTCCTTTAAAGGAAGTATTATCGTGTGTCCTTTTAAAGGAATTATTATCGTGTGCCCCTTTAAAGGAAGTAGTATCGTGTGTCCCTTTAAAGGAAGTATTATCGTGTGCCCCTTTAAGAAAGTAATATAGTGTGTCCCTTTAAAGAAAGTAGTATCGTGTATCCCTTTAAAGGAAGTAGGATCCTGTGTGCCTTTAAAGGAAGTATTATCGTGTGTGCCTTTTAAGGAAGTATTATCGTGTGTCCCTTTAAAGGAAGTATTATCGTGTGTCCCATTAAAGGAAGTAGTATCGTGTGTCCCTTTAAAGGAAGTAGTATCGTGTGTCCCTTTAAAAGAAGTAGTATCGTGTGTTCCTTTAAAGGAAGTAGTATCATGTGTCCCTTTCAACGAAGTAGTATCGTGTGTCCCTTTAAAGGAAGTATTATCGTGTGTCCCTTTAAAGGAAGTAATATAGTGTGTACCTTTAAATAAAATGTATTTTTGTGTGTCCCTTTAAAGGAAATATTTTCGTGTGTCCCGTGTGTCCCTTTAAAGGAAGTAGTATCGTGTATCCCTTTAAAGGAAGTATTGTTGTGAGTCCCTTAAAGGAAGTATTATCGTGTATCCCTTTAAAGGAAGTATTATTTTGTGTACCTTTAAAGGAAGTATTATCGTATGTCCTATTCAAGGAAATAGTATCGTGTGTCCCTTTAGAGGCAGTATTATAGTGTGTCCCTTTAAGGGAATTATTATAGTGTGTCATTTAAAAGGAAATATTATCGTATGTCCTATTAAAGGGACTAGTATCGTGTGTACCTTTAAAGAAAGTATTATCGTGTGTCCCTTTAATGGAAGAATTATCGTGTGTCCCTTTAAATGAAGTATTATCGTTTGTCCCTTTAAAGGAAGTATTATTTTCGTGTGTCCCTGTGTGTCCCTTGAAAGGAAGTATTATAGTGTGTCCCTTTAAAGGAAGTGTTATGGTGTGTCCCTTTAAAGGAAGTATTATCGTGGGTCCCTTTAAAGGAAGTATTATCATGTGTCCCTTTCAAGGAAGTATTATCGTGTGTCCCTTTAAAGGAAGTAGTATCGTGTGTCCCTTTAAAGGAAGTAGAATCGTGTGTCCCTTTAAAGGAAGTATTATCGTGTGTCCCTTTAAAGGAATTAGTATCGTGTGTCCCTTTAAAGGAAGTATTAAAGTGTGTCCCTTTAAAGGAAGTATTATCGTGTGTCCCTTTAAATGATGTAGTATCGTGTGTCCCTTTAAAGGTAATATTATCGTATGTCCTTTTAAAGGGACTAGTGTCGTGTGTCCCTTTAAAGGAAGTATTATCGTGTGTCCCTTTAAAGGAAATATTATCATGTGTCCCTTTAAAGGAAGTATTATCGTGTGTCCCTTTAAAGGAAGTATTATCGTGTGTCCCTTTAAAGGAAGTAGTATCGTGTGTCCCTTTAAAGGAAGTATTAAAGTGTGTCCCTTTAAAGGAAGTTTTATCGTGTGTCCCTTTAAATGATGTAGTATCGTGTGTCCCTTTAAAGGAAATATTTTCGTATGTCCTTTTAAAGGGACTAGTGTCGTGTGTCCCTTTAAAGGAAGTATTATCGTGTGTCCCTTTAATGGAAGTAGTATCGTGTGTCCCTTTAATGGAAGTATTATCGTGTGCACCTTTAAATAAAGTATTATCGTGTGTCCTTTTAAAGGAAGTATTATTTTCGTGTGTCCCTGTGTGTCCCTTGAAAGGAAGTATTATAGTGTGTCCCTTTAAAGGAAGTATTATCGTGTGTCCCTTTAAAGGAAGTATTATCGTGTGTCCCTTTAAAGGAAGTAGTATCGTATGTCCCTTTAAAGGAAGTAGTATCGTGTGTCCCTTTAAAGGAAGTAGTATCGTGTGTCCCTTTAAAGCAAGTATTATATTGTGTCCCTTTAAAGGAACATACTGCAATCTTAAAGTATTATCGAGTATAAAACATACTACAATCTTAAAGTATTATCGAGTATAAAATAGCACGTCGTTCTCTGTCAATAAAAAGTAATACAATATTGAGTTTTCATGTTTTCGTCCTTCTTCTGCCATTGGTTTATTGACCAGTGCAATGTAATGAACAGTTAGTAAAATGCAAAAGCAATTTCCATGTTGACGTTTTAATTACATAAAACTGTTACATAGTAGTCAAGCTCTTCGTGTTAAGGACCTATTTCCCGGAACGCTATCTGGTCATTGAAAAGTTATTTTTTCATATATACTCTTAGAGTGTCATTCCACAAATGATCTCTATGACTTCAGATATTCGTGGAAGAATTAAAAAATTCGAGTGAGTGAGTTATATGTCACAAGTCATTGATATCTGTCTGGTGGATTGATGTAGCATTGTAAGGCCGGTTATCTCAGTTGGTAGAGGTGCGAAACAGTAGTCCGAGGTTTCCGGGTTCAAGGCTCGGTCCGGCTGCACATTGTTCTAACTTTATTACAACATAGCTCATATGTTACATGTAGCATAAGTGTAGGTTCCTCTACCAAGTTTGTTAAAAGTGTGACCCTGTTGTCAAATCTGGACCTGTCTCAGCGGTCACAGTTTTGATAGAGGTAAATAGGAATATGCGTTTTTAAAAAACGTTTTATAATTTGTATATAGCTTAAGGTTATGGTTCTCTAATAAGTGTTTTCAAATGGTGGCCGTGAATTCAAATTTGACTCCACCCCATGTATCACATTTTATACATAGACTTATAGCGGTAAACAAAAATCTGAAACTTCAAGATACAGAGCTCTCATATAATGCGAGAAGCACTCTACCAAGGTTCAAATAGTGACCCTGAGATCAAATGTGGTTCCGCCCCGACGGTTACTGTTTTAGATGGTGAAACATTGGAAAAAACATCTTTTTATTTTCAAGAGCTGGAGGTATACGAGTTATTATGTATCATAAAGCTTATGGTCCTCTATCAAACGCGTTTACATGGTGATCCTGAGGCTTTAATTTAGAGTATCAGTATAAAATAGTGTTATATTAAAAAATATTTAAACAATCGTCTTCTGAACTTACCAGACCAGGTTCAGAAAAGCATTGTTTTATAATAAACTATGTGTTAGTATCCAGAAATAGTACAATCCCGTTAGTCTTGGATGCCGACCTTTAGGCATTCTTCACACACAAATAATGGTTAACCCGAAGAGGTTTTTCATTATTATGGTTTTTCATATTATTATAGCATCGTTGGCAGCAAGCAAACGAGAATATAACGAAATGCAAAATGCATTGAACGCCGTTTCAACAAGCTTCCGTGACAGTTTGAGTAAGTCTCAAGGAAATGTTCCAGTATTTGATACCAACCACTCGAAGGCTATTGGTTGTATCAGAGAATTCAGAAAAGAGATAAACGACTTCTTCGATGACCAAGAAACTAAGATTGTTGCAAAGGCAAACATGATCAAAGATGATAATACGAAAGTTATAAACATGGTCACAGATGCAAGTAACACGATGATAAAGGAGATTGAGAAACTGATCTCCAACCTTGATAAGTTGTAACAGTCAGACCAAAACTGTCAAATGTTTGTTGAAATAAAAACGGCAAAGAGTAAACTTAAATTTTACAAAGACAGCCTCATAAAGATGAAGAGTGAGAACAGATTGAAGAAGTACCAGTTTAAACCAGAAAGGAAGCTCGCAGAATTAATGAAAAGCCTTGACAGCATTGGGCAGCTATTTGTAATAAAAGACACTACGAAAACCAAAGCAACGCCGGTTAGTGAGATCAATGTCAAAACAAACAGTGACCTCTACTACTGTTGGATTACAGGATCCACCGTACAGACAAGTGGTCAACTCGTCATATCTGACTTTTACAACCAGAAAGTAAAACTCTTCAATTCGAAACGAGGTGAATTTATAACTGAAATTGTACTACCATCTCAACCACGTAACGTAACCGAGGTCAGCGAAGGCCAAATTGCCGTAACAATACCAAACGATAAAGGTTTCGGACTCATTGTCTCTAGATCGTGAGATTAAAGTCAACGGAAAATGTTACGGAATTGTACACAGCAAGAAGAAATTAATCGTGTCTTTCGTCAACCCGGGTAAAATACAAGTCATTAACCTCCAAGGTTGTTTGCTAGAGTATATTGCGAAAGACAACAACGGTGGCCAATTGTTTAGCAAACCATATTGCATAGCCATCAACCAAGATCATAATAGATTATACGTGTCTGACGAAGGTAAACAGTCGGTGACCAGTCTGACAATGGACGGCAAGGTGACGAGCGTCTACAAGGACGACGACTTGGAGGGCCCTGCAGGTCTGACTGTGGCTGCTGACGGTACCGTATTCGTCTGTGGGTACTATTCTGACAACATTCACCAGTTGACGGCTGACTGCAACAAGATTCGGGTAGTACTGTCCAAGGAAGATGGTGTGATTTTACCATTGTCGATAAGTTACCGCGATAGTGAAGATAAGGTATATGTCAGCAATAGCACCGACCTGTCCGGAAACATTATGAAAGTATTTCAATTGTAAATCAAAAACGGTGACAAAGTGTCGATTAGTATATGTGACAGTGACTATAAGGTGATAGTCATGTTATAGTCAGACAAATCACAACCATATAATCAACGTGTTTCAGTTTTGAAGCAAGCAAGAATAAAAGTGGGTAACTACACTGAACAAAATTGCTAAGTATCCGCTTTTGTATCTTAACTAACTTTTTTATTTTAAATATACTTTAGAAAAGATATAAGATAAGTATTTTTTTTTACCCATAGTTTGTAAAACATTTAATTTTTGCTCAAAGTGTTACATCTTTTGAGAGTTACCCTCCCTTTATATGAAAACATGAAATGTGCTGATAAAACACATAACATGAGTCAAAGTTGCTTAAAGATAGAAGAAAAAAAAATTGTTATGAAATAACAGAAAAAAACATAAAAATTTGACCCTTTTATCGCAATTCTCCGTCTATAAAAAAATGAAATATGGATAATCTTAAATTACCTCCCTTTACATTGAATATTGTTTGAAATTCAAGTAACTGTAATTCAGCGTTAACATTAAATATTTCGAAAAATTCTTTTGCAAACGCATTTGTAGTGGTAATGCTAGTAAAACATGATGTCAAAATAATTTTACTTGGTGTTAATAAGTAATAAAGGTATATGACGTCATAAACACAAAAAAGAGTTGACAATAGGGCTACTGCCTTCGAATGGTCAGTGGCAAAAAAGGTCGCTGGGGGGAGGGGGGGGGGGGGGGGTAAACAAGGTTCTATAAGTCAATAAATAAAAAGTAAATATGTTTTATATTGTATTACTGTAAAAAGACATGAAACATATTTTAGAATTAGGAACGTCGAAAGCTTCACTAATTCGAAGTACTTAATAAAATCCTATATACCCAGTTGTATAAGTGTTATAACTTATTTCTAAGAAAACACATTGACTTAAAAGTTTTAAAATATGTTCATGCAATCAGAGTAGACGATTTACACTCATTATTTTGCAGTTTAACCGTATCTCTAATCAAGCACAAAATACACAAAACAATGAGAATATTATTGACATATTCTTAGGTTGATACTTAGCAATTTGGTTTAGTATATATGACAACGTTAAACGAATATATGTCAGTTGTTCACATATCGAGTGGCCAAAGAGGAACCCAGGACCAAGAAAATGAACCTTCTTCAATTTAAATATTTGACAGTGCGTATATGTGTGTGCGTGCGTGCGTGCCGTTCGTGAGTATGAACTTCTTTAGGTTATTGTGTTGAATGTACATAATGATGTGACTATGACGTGGCAGATTATCACGACTGGTTTTGTATAGTGTATTTTTTATTTGATGTATGCTTTTTTTCGTTCAACTCGCTTTTTGGTATGGGAAGAATGCTTACTAGTATATTGTGTGTATAAACAATCCTTTGTCTGTTAAAGATGTTTATGAAAAACAAATATTCGTGTGATAAAATATTACCCCATTAATACACTCATTAGTATAGCTTGTATTACTTTGACCTTGACTTGATATTTTGAAATAAATGTGAAACTGGAGGCCTGGAATTCACCAACCATTCTTCTAACTATTCTTAGACTTGAGCTCAAGTACTCAAATTTCGTTCAAAAATATTCTCATGACTTTCAAAGATAAACAAACGTATGAAGAAGATATTTATTAGTAGTTATCATATGTATACATAGCAGCTTGTTATGAACGTTTATACTCGAAACTTGTAGACATATTTGTGATATAAATTTGCATACCTGGGCTTAAGTCTAAGAATATTCTCAAGAACGGTTGTTGAATTCAAGGCCTGGTTGGTCTCGCGATGCCACTCATGAGTTATGTTCAGTACCTACAAGTTCAATAACAAGATAATACATTTGGTCTTAAAGGGACACAGGGCAATCTTAATTTAAAAATAAATAAATCGTGTCGCATCCCGTTTGAAAGAACTTGCATAGTTTCAAATTATATTATGAATTATGAGAAGTCTTCAAATCAAAATGATTTTGCATGGGTTATTAATTGTTGACTATATATTGCAACACTAATATATTGAAACCTATGTTAATGAAGAAAAATTAAAATAGTCACATTGTTCCTTTTATTTAATATATGCATGCATATTATACAATTATGGACTTTTCAGCTGTTATACATGATGTGATATGTACCAAAAAAATCATTATTGACCGAGGCGATAGCCGAGGTCAATAATGATTTTTTGGTGCATATCAACATCATGCATAACAGCTGAAAAGTCCATAACTGTTTTATTATATAACCCTCAATTTACAATTATATAAAACAGGTCAATATCAAAAAAACAATTATATAAAACAGGTCAATATCAAAAAAACAGGTCAATATCAAAAAAACAGGTCAATATCGCTAGATATTTTTTCTAAAAAATTACTTTTTAGCCAATGAAAACGCGTCTATTTATAGGTTATATAATAATTAAAGTTATTTAGGGTGATAATGATTTTTCAAAAATTCGACGTCCCAGAATTGTTCTACATAACTAAATATTCGCAAATTTTAACTAATGATTATTTGAATATTTCAAAGGAAATTCTCTTTGCATGTTAATCGTTGATTATATTGCATCAATAATTCATTTAAACATATGGCAGAATACCGAACTAAATTGAAAACTGGCAAGTTGTATTACATTTTATTTAAATATTCAGGTAAACATGATACTGGATTTATAAATCGAAGTGTTCATTTTAATGTTTGATAAATACTTCAAGGTTGCCGTGAAAAGAGGGGCACACGGCAATCGTGCTTTAATTTTCGCTTAATTTGAAGGGAGTATTCTCGTAAAGGGAATTACTCCAACTTATAAATATTCATTTTACTCTTATTTTACAATCAATGTAAGGCATATTATATCCACCTGTCAATTATAAATACTGAGGTAAATATGTTTAAGATATATTTTTTTCATTGTTCTTCACAAATAGTGTCCGTTTTGAGAGTTACTTACAAAGTATATTCTTTTAGGGTTAATAATTAAATAAAACACACTACTTTGTTTTCATCAATAAATTAAATTTTACCCTAATGATTAGGAACTTTAATCGTTGCCATTACATGTGTGATATTGTGATGATAGATAATGTACCATTTAGGCTGTCCAGGTAGCGCCGCCGGAAATGGGTGTCGGTGTAGCGCCGCCGGTTATGGGTGTCGGACAGCGCTGCCGATAAAGGGTGTACCGGCAGCGCCGCCAGTTAAGGGTGTCCGGGTAGCGCCGTCGGTAAAGGGTGTCCGAGTAGCACCGCCGGTAATGGATGTCTGGGTGGCGCCGCCAGTATAGGGTGTCCGGTGGCATCGTGAGTTAAGTGTGTCTAGGTAGCGCCGCCAATAATGGATGTCCGGTTAGCGCCGCCAGTAAAGGATGTCCGGGTAGCGCCGCCAGTAAAGGATGTCCGGGTAGCGCCGTCAATAATGGATGTCTGGGTAGCGCCGCCAGTAAAGGATGTCCGGGTAGTGCCGCCAGTAATGGATGTCCGGGTAGCGCCGCCAATAATGGATGTCGGGGTAGCGCCGCCAGTAATTGATGTCCGGGTAGCGCCGCCAATAATGGATGTCCGGGTAGCGCCGCCACTGAATGATGTCAGGGAAGCGCCGCCAGTAAAGGATGTCCGAGTAGCGCCGCCAGTAATGCATGTCCGGGTAGCGCCGCCAGTAAAGGATGTCCCGATAGCGCCGCCAGAAAACGGTGTCCTGGTAGCGCCTCCTGTTAAGGGTGTCCGGGTAGAGCCGCCGATAAATTGTGTCCGGGTAGTGATCCCAGTAAAGGTTGTTCGGGTAACGCCTCCAGTTAAGGGTGTCGGGTAGCGCCGCCAGTTAAGGGTGTCCGGGTAGCGCCGCCAGTAAAGGTTTTCCAGATAACGCCTCCATTTAAGGGTGTCCGGGTAGCGCCGCCAATAAAGGTAACCCGGGTAGCGCCTCAGGTTAAGGGTTCCGGGTAGCGCCGCCAGTAAAGGTTGTCCGGGTAGCGCCGCCTGTTAAGTGTGTCCGGGTAGCGCCGCTAGTAAAGGTTGTCCGGGTAGTGCCTCCAGTTTAGTCCGGGTAGTGCCGCCAGTAAAGTGTAACCGAGTAGCGCCGCCAGGTAAGGATGTCAGGGTAGCGCCGCCAGTTAAGGGCGTCCAGGTAGCGTCGCCAGTTAAGGGTGTCCGAGTAGAGCCGCCAGTAAATGATGTCCGGGTATCGCCGTCAGTTAAGGGTGTACGGGAAGCGCCGGCAGTTAAGGGTGTCCGGGTAGCCCTCTAGTTAAGGGTGTCCGGGAAGCGACGTCGGTAGGTAGCGCACTCGCTTCTCACTGGTCACACAGATGTATGTAATATTATGAATGTCTTTCAGGTGTAAAAACAAATGGGGTGGCAAAGTGGGTACACAGTAGATTAGTAACTGCGACAGTGATCTTAGGGTCTGTGTCAGCAATAGTCACATATATCACATAAATATAATCAACGTGTTTCAGTCACGACACATGACACACGATGGGATGATAACTTAGGTAAACATTATGGCAACATGATACGAATAGGAACACTGAAAATGAAATGTCTTCAAACTTAAAAGTGTTACTATAATGCAACGAAAAAGAAACGCAACACCGGAATTTCCGCTATATATTGTATATATATTTATTCAACATACAAAAGACCTTTAGGTCCATGAGTACACAGGTACAACACAATACATATATATATACACACGGCAATAAATGGCAACATATAAAGTCTATTTTGTCACATATCATTTTTTTTTGTCATACATTTTCTCTATTTCTCACTTACTAAGAAGTGTTTTAGTTCAAGATTCGTTCTCTTGGGAGAGTAAAAGAGTGTATATTTATATATACTTCAACATGTAATGCATGATTGTATATACATATACACATACATATATACACACATATCTTTTTATTTATTTTTTTATTTTTTTTATTTTTATTACACTCAAACCTGTCTCAAATAGTCACTCATGCAAAGGCTCAAAATTGGCCGGTAAAAATCCGTGACCATTAAATATGTATAATTTTAATTAAATTTAAGATAATTATATGTAACTTAAATTAAATTTAAGATAATAGCCGAGCTATTAAATATACGTCAGCTGAAGACAGGTGTCTATCCATTTTACGTGACCGCTAAAACAGGTTTGATTGCCCATGTATTTTTTAATATCAACATATTTTAATACTTATGAGTGTTAGTAGCAAACAATGGTTAACAAGAGCTATACTAATTGATTTGTAATACTATGATCAATTATTATAGATTATAGAATTTCTTAGTCTAAACCCCTCATATACATATGTAGCTAGATTTCTTATACTAAACCAGAAATAGCGATTTATATATTTTTTTCTAAAATAATGTATTGTATGACTGTACAATGTGCTGCTGTTAATCGAATGGTACATGGCTACGTAAAGACCTTTCCTTTTGAAAACAAAGAGACTAAAACAACACATAACACAGCACATAGTATTCCTTCAAAGTTTCATTACATGTATGTTGTATTGAAGTTCTTTAAACACACTTTAGGGATTCGGGGCATTCTATAAATGATGTTAGCATTCAATCTGTGGAATTCATGGAATTTGATAAAGCTGCTACGAAAGCATACAAAATACAAGCTATACATATTGCTGTGCTGAAATGGATAAAACAAGATGTATTCAGCATAGTGTCTATTCGTAACAGTAAACGATGGTCGTAGAAAGAATCATAATATAAAATGTAACAGAACAACACTATTTATAAAAGTTCCGGTAGACAGGTGCTTCTTAGCAGAGTAGTCAGCATGTCGTTTTCTTGTTTACAACAACTTGATTAAGATGCGGATACCATTTGTATCCATACTAATCCGCTTTACGTTGTTGCGACTATAATCTAAAGCTACATGCAACATTTTTTTGCACCCACATAGTGATGCTCCAACTGACCATCGAAGTCAGGTTTTGAAAATTACTAATTTAAACAAAGGCATCGATTTCATTAATTTAGCTAGTGGTGACAGCCGGGTAACTGACATCATTCCGAAATATTTCGATAATATTGAGATTCCTATTATATTTTACAAGTATAAGATATCAACTAGAAATCTTATTTATGGAACATGGATATATCATGCAAATGGTGAATATGTTTCAACTGGACAATGGATTAGCATGATATTCCCAAATGTCGCCAAGTGTTACCAATACGCTCTACCCAAGATCATTTTGTGACAAGATATAGTTACCAATACGCTCTACCCAAGATCATTTTGTGACAAGATGTAGTTACCAATACGCTCTACCCAAGATCATTTTGTGACAAGATATAGTTACCAATACGCTCTACCCAAGATCATTTTGTGACAAGATATAGTTACCAATACGCTCTACCCAAGATCATTGTGTGACAAGATATAGTTACCAATACGCTCTACCCAAGATCATTTTGTGACAAGATATAGTTACCAATACGCTCTACCCAAGATCATTTTGTGACAAGATATAGTTTCCCATTACGTTTCCGTTTTGAAATTATAAAGATTTCTGCAAATGATAAGCAGCATAAATATGTACTGGCTTGCAAATGTTCACAAAACTTCACATGTAAGGTCACTGTGACACTGACCTTTGACCTACTGGCCCCAAAACTATAGGGTTTCTCCTCTTACCTAGGGCAATGCACATATGATTGAAGCCTTTAATGAAACCTCTCGGTATCTGGATGACATATTGAACATTGACAACCCTTTCTTTTCTCCTGTTGTTAATAATATCTATCCTAAGGATCTTCTATTTAACAAAGCTAACATTTCTGATACTGTCGCTTCTTTTCTTGATTTAGATCTCTCTATTGAAAATGGCGAAATAATTAGTAAAATCTATGACAATAGAGACGATTTTAATTTTGATATTGTTAAGTATCCCCATTTAGATGGGGATGTTCCCCAAGCTACTTCTACGGTCTATGTTTTTCAACTTATTTGTTGCTCTAGAGCGGGTAGTCGTGTTGACGATTTTAATATTTCGTAATATTTGTATAACTATAAAGCTACTCCAGTTGGGCTACCGTAACCATACCTTCGGAAAACCTTTTCAAAATTGTATTATCGTAACCCCGATCTATTTTTAAAGTATAAAAGTAATGTAATTAAAAACTCTTCTACGACAAGGACTATCACAACCTGATTTCTATGGTGATGTGATTTACAAACTTCGTAAGATCCTTCGTCATAATCACTTCCATACACTCTTTATTAAACTTGTTATAACGTTTATCAAAAAAGGTTGTGCCCCCAGCATCCTTTTTTTGCCGCTGACCGTTCCAAGGTGGTAGCCCTATTGCCAAACATTTTGTGTTTCTGATGTCTTTTGCCTTTTATTCATCTTTATATATAGTTGTTCTTTGTTTCTTTGTGTGTTTGTGGTCAACTGTCGTCCTTGAATTTTACTTTTTCTGTTAGATTTTGAGTTGAAGCTCTATTTTAAAACAAACATTATTAAAAGTGCACTCAACAATTTGAAAACAACTGCAAGAATTATCAAAATGCCATGAAAAATGAAGCTTTCTCTTCATATAATCTGCCTATCCAGAACGTTCCATGCCAATATCTCATTCCTAACTAAAGGTATCGAGCGCAAATCGAAACTTAAAAAATGGTTAACGTAGCATAATTATGTTTTGAAGTAGAAAGTAGGCAGCAGTGACCTGGGTAAGTTCATTGGTTCATGGGGAGAGGGTGCTGTTAACATTTGATGAAGATCTGACATGGTTATACTTAATTCCACCTATTAAACCTATAGCTCTTTTAGTATCAGAGGAGAAGAATTATTTATGAGTAAAGCTGTGACCCCTTGGGCGGGGCAAGATTTGACCCAAGGGTCATCATTTGAACAAATTTGGTAGAAGAAAATAAGCTTATATTACCTATTGATGCTGCCTTGTTGGTTAGGGATTAGATCATGGCGGGGATTTCTTTATTTACACTGTCCTGTTTTAAAGGGATGACAGTAAGGTAAGTGTGAGGTTTGGTGCACCCTAGAACCGGTTTAAACCCCCAGTGGCCTACTTTGCCACTGACCGTTTCAAGGCGGTAGCCCTATTGTCAACCTTTTTGTGTTTGTGATGTCGCTTGCATTTATTATTGCTTTTGCTTTCTTGTTTGTCTGTTTGCGTGTTTGTTTCTGTGTTTTGTGGTTGACTGTCCTCCTTGAATGCTACTTTCCCTGTCCGATCTTTTTATATTTTTTCTTATGCTACATACAATACATGAGAACTCTGTGCCATGTGGTTTCAGAAAATACGTTTTTCCTTTTACATACGTCTATGCAGAACATGCGAAATCTCTATATTCACACTTTGGACCCGCGGGGTGCAACCATGTTTGACCCCCTTGGATTTATTTAAACAAAATTGATAGTATATGGGCAGGCGAACATCAATAACGAAAGGAAAACTAAATATTTTCATTGGTTTTGGAGAAGAAGATGTTTTAATAGGTCATCCTTATATGATAACGGTGAGCATTTTGGATGTCGCGTTGACCTTATTTTACCAAATTGGAAAGTGCATTGACCTCAGTAGGCTTGATCATCTTTGAAGCTTGATTGTAACTACAAACGTCTTGACCAGTTGTGCAGAAACAAATTTGAAACTAGAACCACGTGACCGTAATGATTATTTTTTTTATTAACGTATTTCTGACCACCCGAATTTAGTTCGTCGATATAATAATGAAGTTTCCCCCTTTGCTTATCTTTGTTTGTTAATAAATATATTGTGTTTCTGCCTTTTTGTATATCCTGGATAGTAGATGTTCCTGTCTCAGTCAATCAGAAACCTTTCCAGTGTATCGACAAAAATCAAACAGGAGGACTGTTCTAGAAGTTTGTCTTGAAAACAAGCAAGCGTCGCAGATGATTTAGACTATGACCTCAGAATCATCCATGTAAAGGACTGACAAAAAGCGGGCACACTAGCTCACTTTGAACCTTCGGGTCAGATGAGCTAAAACGGTTCTATCTAGGCGAAACAGTCGCTGTTAAAAAATGAGATAAAAATATAACACATTCAGAGTATTTAAACTGTTTTAGTATAATCTTCATACATATTAACAATTTTTTAATATAATTCTCTTTTTTTTAAATTAGGGCTAAACTCGATTAAACATTTACGATAAACTCACCCTGATTGATGATGTAATGCGAAAGTTATACATATCAAAACATTGTGCAGATGACCTTGAACAAAGTCCCTTTTTGGAAGTGAACATAAAAAGGCCGTCCCTATGTCCTTGATGAAGTTTAGTATCCATAATACAGGAAGCAGAGGAATTAATGTTAGTTATCGATAGTTAGGGTGCATGGTCTTCCCGGATTTCTCTTTCTCCTTCTCGCTTAAACGTCAAACAACAATTTCATTTAACTTGAGCTAAAACTCCAGTCAGTATCTTCAGGATTTGAGATTAAGGGGTTTGTGGCACCATTAAGGGGTCGGGGCAAAATTTAAAAAAAGCAATTCAATATCCCAGTTTCATGGGGCGAGGTTGTGAGGCGATTTTATTTTAAATAACTGTTGACAACCAAAAACCAAACAAAAACGTTTTTACATATCAATTTGTCACAAAATGTCAGATTTTAGAATAATGGCGCGCCGAGGTTGCACCGCCTGAATCTACTCATGGTCTCGGTGTTATCATTATCATATGTTTGGATCGAATGTTTGCTGCCCATTCGATGTCTTAGATTCACCAAACACTGTCGTACGATATAACAAATGTTCATACAAGTACATTTCCCTATGCGTGAGATGGTGAAATGTTATCGAATACTCGCTACAGCAGTCGGAACCCTGGAAAGAAAATAAAACATGCTACACAGTTTTATGAATTAATTTGTTACACAACTTGTGGTGTGGGATTGTAATAAAGACATGGTATATATTTCATATTACACTAGTGAAATAAATGTGAAAAAAGGCAGAATCATCATTCGGTCATTATTTTCCGTTCAGCTCGGCGTGCTTTGGAAATGCCTTGTCGATTTCAGTAACCGTTTAAAATACTGGATAACGGAAATCGACGAGATATTTCCGTTATTCGGTGTCGACAAACATCATCATACAAACATACGACGTCATCCTACGACAACGTTATATATAGGTAGTTACAATGATAAATGTTCCTTATGAGGCTTTTTTGGAGTTATGTGATAAATTTAATTTCACATTCGTGCCTAGTTAGTATTGAATTGATTTAACTCGTTGGATAAAACTTATATTATGCTCGGTATCGACATTACACAAGTACTGATTTCATGGATCTTGCAGGCCTACAGAAAAAAATGATGTTTTTTTGTTTTATTTTTAATATTCGTGTGTGTGTTTGTGTGTTTAAAAGCCATCTGTTTCATTCCCAAACATGTTTACTATGTTATATCTTAGACGTTTTTATTTATTTAACATTGTTTTCCTCCAACCATTTAATGGTGAAATACATTAAAATTAAATATTTTGTAAAATGTATATTATTTTAAGTTTTTTTCTTTATTACATGGCGAACTGTAGGCCTGAAATCATGACATACATTCCTCTACCACGTTGGATATTATCTAGTGTGGTTACCTATTTTACATGTACTACTAACGTCAGCTTCTATCGGTATTGATGAACCAAATTCTGAACTCCAGCTATTCACAAAATTAACAAGAAATACAAAACTATACTGATTCTAGCGATTGGCATGTCTTAATAAACGACTAAATACCCATAAACGAGGTAAACTGAAAAATGTATAATGTTTACTAAAATATCATTGGTAGATGCAAGATTAATACAAATTAATATTTCTAGATTCTATGAAAAATTTAAATTTATTCCAGTGCAATTCTTATGAAGGTATATAATAAAAGTATCATTACTAGAGAAAGTGATCTGGAAGTTGCATCATCTCTTGTGGTTATGACATATATCCAGGATCACACACGAGGCTAAAGCCTCTCGTGAGATCCTGCAGAAAAAACATGTCCACAGGTGATACAAACTTTCAGATCACGTAACTCTAGTAATAATCCTATGTTGTCTTCCCACCACCCTTCACAACACAAATATGGGGTCATTCGTTCACTTGTTGACAGAGGTTACGACCTGGTCAATGAAGATAGACAAGAAGAGGAGAAAAATGTACGAGTATACGAGGCACTCATCACATGTGGGGACCCTAAGCGGGCCTTCAGCACGGTAAACGTGTAGATCTGGAGTAAGAAACAAAGAAAAAATCAAGAACAAAAAATTGCAGACGACTAAAGACAAAGACAATCAATGAAGGGGCCAGTGTTGGTCGTTCCCTAAGAGTTTAAATAGCGTTAATAAATACCGATAGAAGTTGTGTAGCTATAGCCATTAAACCCTATCACACAATACGAACTATTTGTATTCACCACAAAGACAAACAACAATCAGATAACAAGTGTGAAGTTGTGTACAAACAAACTTAGATACAAGAAATGTGATAAAAAGTATACAGCAAATATATACAAGACAGACAGGATGCAATCTTGAAATTCGATCAGAACATACGAAAGATTGTGACACCAATAAGAGAGCAGAACGAACCCAACCTAATCAGAAATCGCCAAAAGAGGCATAACCGACCATGCTGACAACGTGAATCATGTAAATGACTGGTATGGGACTGGGTAGTAAAAATGGAATGTGACCAAAACACCAGACAAGTGAAATAAGCCATAGAGATGAAGTTACAGACAGATGCCATAAACAATATGTATGTATGTATAGGTTCATGGTCGCTTTTAACATGTTTTCAGTAACATTCTGGCGGTGTATACTGGTAGCAGTGCTTTATTTGATAGTGCTGTCACACTGAAATACCACGCCGTAGATGCATGGCATAATACCCCAACCTAGTCATATTATACTGACACCGGGTCGACCATTCCTAACTACCCTCTATATGTTGAACGTCAAGCAAGGAAGCTACCAGGTCTGTAGTATGACATGGCCAGTGACTGAACCACAGGCTTACCACAAGCGAGGCGGTCGTACTACCACTAGACAACGTCGAGGCGAAGGGGACTCTCTCCCGAACTACGATCCGGTTCCCGCAGTCTGACGGATAGTGGCGGAAATAGCCGGAAATCACCGACTGTGTCATAGTTTAGAAAGTTCAAGGAAGGCCACAGTAGTGGTAAACTATGAACAGTTTGTACTTGTCATAGCTGTGTTGCTTTTTACTTAAAAATATGTAATTTTTGTACTGGAATTCTAAATTTATTTTCAATGCCGATTGTACTCCTTATTGTACTTTACTTTTCAGAACTGATTTTTCAAATACTAAAACATACACCTAAACATTGCTTATCTGGGGCAGTGATTTTAAAAACAAATACACTCAAATGGTGGTACCAGTCTCTCCAAAACTGGTCTCCATCTCAATGCTACATCTTGACCCAAACACTTACGTTTTTGAACGTATTCCATGCATAGTTTTTCACCCAAGCAGGTGTTGGTGGTGATAAGTAAACACTAAGTGGTTCTGGGTGGAATGTTTCCTTTCCATCAGCATCCAACGAGCTAAGAACTGGAACACCAGCTTGCTGAAAAATATAAAATAATCAGTATTTTAGTCTAGTGGTAGTTTGTGCTGTACCATTATGTTTTGTTCACTATGTGTATAGGTTACTGGATGTAAATACATATTGCCTGGTGGAAAAACATGTTTCCAAGTATTGTATCAGAGGAATTACAAATGACTATTAAATGTATATTATCAAGTTACATGTTCATATGTTCCTAAACCGTTCCATTATGCTATGTAGTGTCGCATAGAGCCCCGTGATTACAACTCCCCTTGGAGCGCAATGCGTAAGAGACGTTACGCATAGAGCTTCCCGCAACTACAGCTCCCATAGGAGCGCAATGAGTAAGAGACGTTACGCATAGAGCTTCCCGCGATAACGACTCCCATTGGAGCGCAATGCGTAAGAGACGTTACGCATAGAGCTTCCCGCGATAACAACTCCCCTTGGACCGCAATACGTAAGAGACGTTCCGCACAGAGCTCTCCGCGATTACAGCTCCAAAAGGAGCGCAGTGAGTAAGAGACGTTACGCATAGAGCTTCCCGCGATAACAACTCCCCTTCATAAGTATACACATTGAGCTCCAACATGACTGTAGGAGCTTAATGCATTGGTTGTGAACTGAATCTACGCATAGATCTCCCAACTACAATTTCTCTGTACTAACATATGATGAAACTGACTTTGTGTATACTAGGCACTAATGATCCCGTATCTGCATCACCCCTACCGCATCTGCTTCTTAAAGGAGCAGACTCGATGGGTCGCCACTGGACTTGATCTCAGTATATGCTGACGACCACCTTATCTTAACAATATTATATGCCTTGTTTAATTAGTCAATGGTTCATGTGTGTGTTGTATTATGTGATCCACAGTCTAATCAAACTTTTATTTATTTTAACATATTTCAGATTCTGTCCAGATTATTTGTAATTGAATACTTTTAATTGGTAAAATACAATGAAACACGAAATGCACCAGGAACTGCAGATAGAATACTAATACAATCAACGAGAGAAGGATTTGGTTGAATTTCAAATATTACAAATAGCTGCTTTTGTTTCCCTATAAGTATTAAACAACACAATCTCTATTTTCTATCTAGTATAACGGCGCAACCGGTTTATGTCAAAACTTATGTATGATTTTAATGTAAAATTGTGTTGTATATTGTTTTGCTATCTTTCTGATCTAGAAGTCCTTTATTAATAGAATGTCTATAAATACTGAAAAGGTGATCCATTGGAAGCAACACACATAAATAAGAGAGATAAGTAGCAGACTCGGTTTTATTGAGTCTGTTCATGAGAGGTAATTAAAAGATGCAACACCTCTCACGCCTCCTAGCACCGGCTTAAGCGATATTCTACTTTAAAGCAACACAGAATGTGCTTGATGATCCCAAAAGACCAGTAAATAATAACACTACTGATTTGTAGTCGGGGTGACTTTTACGGCCGACACTCAGCACTAAACAAACGCTAGTGTGAATGACAATAAATACAGAAAAGGTGATCCGTTGGAAGCAACAAACACAAACAAGAGAAAAAAGTAGCAGACTCGGTTTTATTGAGCCTATTCATGAGAGGTAATTATAAGATGCAACACCTCTCACGCCTCCTAGCACCGGCTTAAGCGATATTCTACTTTAAAGCAACACAGAATGCGCTTGATGATCCCAAAGGATCAGTAAATAATAACACTACTGATTTGTAGTCGGGGCGACTTTTTACAGCCGACACACAGCACTAAACAAACGCTAGTGTGAACGACAATAAATACAGAAAAGGTGATCCGTTGGGAGCAGCAAACACAAACTAAGAAAAAAATAGCAGATTCGGTTTTATTGAGCCTGTCCATAAAATGCAACACCTCTCACGCCTCCTAGCACCGGCTTAAGCGATATTCTATTTTAAAGCAACACAGAATGGCTCAAGTCTACGCATTGTAGACCTAGTTGAAAGTATTTCTTTTGCGATTTATCAGTTTTGATCTAACTTATCTTGAATTTTAGAATATGTGATCGTAATATATAAAAATGAAACGACTGAGATCATATGGTTGGCTGCAGTTGAGTATCTACCTTGTTTAAATCTTGCGTAGTTTTAAAAAATTTGAATACATGTCCTGTTTTAGCTTAATTTCCCAGGTAACTTTATTTCTCAGGATAGTTCATATAATGCAAATAAGTAGTGAAATTGTTATGAAAAACTCCGTCATTAATCCACTCAAAGTGTGGATAAAGTGTATCCTTTTACAAGGCACTGACATAGCGCGGTCCGCCAAATTCCCGTTTTCGCACCATGTGACCAAATCAAGGGAGATCACCACACCTAAAAATGATCGAAACTATTGGAAAGGCGTTTAACGCAGGTTAACTGACTTTGAGTGGGCATAGTTTACCTTTCTCTATGTATTTCTATGGATTCGCATGAGTCAACATGTTTTATATTTAAAACAGATATTTAAAAATGATTTAACCTAATTTTCGACGAATCATACATCTGAAAATATGCTAAATTGTTCTGTATGGATTTTATAGAGTCTACCTTTGTCTGAAACATTACAGAAATCACTGTGGTCGTTTTGTAGTTACCTGTAGACATTTCCCAATTTCGACGTCTTCGTCACCGCCATCTTGCCTACACCCGTTTTTCTTGAATCCATGTTCGACCATGGCTCGTAGAGCAAAAGAACTGATGACATATCCACCGCCGCCACTCATGTAGCCATTCCGCACTAACGGCTGAGTAAATAAATTAAGTTTTTTTGTTTTGTTTGTTTGTATGATGTTTTACGTCATTTTCAACACATGTAAGGTTATGTACGACGGTTGAATGTTTTGTGGTGGAGGCATACTTCCGATATACACCTACTTTTGTTGAGGGCAAAGGTTAAATAAAATACTATTCATCCAAGCGACTGACTATTGACCCGCAACAGTGAACTTGACTCGGTCAACAGTTCATTATTGCGGGTCAATAGTCATTTACAAGGATGCATAATTATAGCCATTGAGAGAAAAAATTGATTGAATCGTGATTTACAAAAATGACGTCACTTATGGAAAGGCGTGACGTCATTATAAAGAAAAAATATATTGACATCTAAAAAGACTACTGACTTCTAAATAGTATTTTGACCGCAACACCGGATTGAAAACGTTCTATGGTCAATAGTTCGTACTAATGATTTCACGAGAATGCTTTTTGGCCAAAAAAAACTACGTATTTTAAATGAATATATAATATTAACTAATTTGATCAGTTTCGGGTATAACATAGCCGATAATACTAGTAGTCGATGAGGCAAGTACCTTCATGTGAAATCCTAGGTACCCGGATCGGCCTGGGTCAATATTGGACAATAAATAACGTAAATTCTCCACTATCACGTAGGTATCATCATCGGCCTTTAATATCCAATCAAAAGTGTCGATATAAGTGTTGTAGACATGTTCAAAGGCTCGCCGAACCTTTCCCGTGAGATGATGACGTCCTTCTGTAACTGTGACATGTAAAACATCGGGAAAGGATTTTGTGCTTCCTTCATCTGTAAAATAGGCATTCGGGTATAAAATTATCCGAACTAGAAGTGAAATAAAGTTTTATTTAAATCAAATCACTGAACGTTCTGTAAACAAGTTTCTCCGCACACACAAAAAAGGTTAAGAAACATCGGAAACAAGTTTTCATATTTTTATCTGTAGCGGCCATTTCGGATTTCGCTGAAATGTCAATTTCATATATTTTCGGTAATGTTTCAGTGAATATCATAAAAAAAAACGCAAAGTAGTTTTCATAAAGTGGCACTTCCAAATTCTTTGATCGTTGTTAATATATTCTTACATTTCGGATTGAAAAGCGGTAAATTGGTCGGCCCCCGTGAAAATGAGCCTTTCATTGGATCATGATGAAGCTGTGTACAACGTGTCATTGTTATAAACCTTATACTTTGAACGTAATTGGCAAGATTAAGTTCCAGGTTAAACCTTTAAGAAATTAAAATATTTATAAAAATATAAATTAGAATTATGGGCCTTTATCAGATGTATTAATGGGATCATGCTGAAGATATGTACACAGTTTCTTTGTTGTATAACTAACACTTTAAAGGTTACTGTTAACGTTAAGTTTCAGGTTAAACTTCTTCAAGGGGAAATAATTAATACAAATATGAATTAGAGAGTTATAGCTCTTTATAAGATGTATTCATTGGATCATGCTGAAGATGTATACAAAGTGCCATTGTTGTACACCTAATACTTTGAAGGTAAATAGCCACAATTACTTGTAAAAGGCAAGGTTATGTTCCAGGCTAAATATTTGTTCAGATTGAAATCATTACAAAACAATATGAATTTGAGAGCTATTGGCCTTATCAGATATATTCATTGGATCATGTTGAAGACCTGTACAACGTGTCAGGTGTAACACGCCCATTGAATTTTGCATTGAGTTGTGTATGAATTAAATTAAATGCCATGTTGTCATTCATATCTAGGCCCAAATCAAAAATGAATAACTTACATTCACATCACAAATGACACATATCCACTGAAAAGTGGGGGTCGTATATCTTCTAAGGAAGAACTTGCCTCGTGAATGAATGCTCCCTTTAAAAAGATAAACACTAAAATGCCAAAATATTGTATTCATACACTCATTTCCATATAAGCAAAGACAATTCAAAACTCACAATTTTAAAATGACAGTGCTTGAAAAATGTAACAAATAGATCAAAAATGTGATATAAACCAAAACTGATACTTTAAATTAGTGAAAATGCCTTTTTTTGCAAAAAGAAATGAGAATTATTTATTGAGCGCCATTATGCGACTACCCAAGGCCGACACTTCCTGTGACGCCATGGGTGTGTTATACCTTCATTGTTATTAGTCCAGGTTAAACCTTTGTTCAAGCGTAAATAATTCAAAAAAGCATCAGTCAGAGATAAAGTCCCTCAAAGGGAAATAGTTCAAAAAATATTTTAGAGAGTTATGGGCCTCTATAAGACGTATTCATTGGATCATGCTGAAAATGTGTGCAAAGTTTAAACGCTGTACATCTAATACTTTGAATTTTATTAGCCACAATAACTTGTAAACGACAAGGTTAAGTTCCAAGTAAAGTATTTTTTCAAAGGGGATTAACTAAAACAATATTAACCATAGAGTTATCGGCCTTTATCAAATGTATTCATTGTATCATGCTGTGTGTGCAAAGTTTTATTGTTGTAGACCTTATACTTTGGAATTTATTAGCCACAATCACTTGTCGTCAAACTGTAAATGGCAATTTAAAGTTACAGGTTAAATCTTTTTACAAAGAGGAATAGTTCAAAAATATATGAACCGGAGAGTTATGGGCCGTTATTAGATGCATTCACTGGATCATGCTGAAGATGTGTACAACGTAATTGTTGTAGAAGTTATACTGTGAATTTATTAGCCGCAATCAGCTGTCCGGTAAACGTTAACGGTCAGACATACGGACGGACGGACGGATGGACGGTCGGAAAACCCCACGAAATAATATGTCCCTACGGACGTACCAAACCGTACATTTCGAAATGGTTGGTCATTGTGAACTTAATTAAACGACGCTTAAACTTAGATTTAACGCTGACTTGTGGTTATGATATAATCTTACCAATGGCTATGAGTTCATCTATATTTGAAATATACTTCAGAAGGATATATTTTTACTAATTTTAAATGGCATTGAATGACAAAGTGAAAAATAAAGCTGATGTTGTTGATAACGATCATAAATAACACAGTCATAAGGTAACTCAATTTAAATGTCTGTAAATGGATTTACGTTTATCCCGATTAAATAAAATAACTCACCTTGATAACCAAATAAAAATAAGTGTTTATCACAGCGCCTGGCCCATGTAGCATTTACGGCGTCCATCTTCGATTTACCGGAAGTTGTAGTCAGAATCAAGCAAAGGATTCTTACTTTAGACGAACTCGTTGTATTTTGTTGCAAATAACTTGTTTTTACTGAAACATTGCATAAACAGAACAATGTGTAAAATGTACACGGCTCCCAATTACAGAAGTTTATTTAAGTAAGACTGCAAAACCTCATGGTGAATCGATAAAACGGGTTGCTGCTCATTATGGTTCATCCTGATTCAGAGGCAAATACATGGGGGTTACCTCTAGGTTTACGTGTACCATGATGAGAATGAATCATACTGAAAAACTTATGAGAGTCTCAGAAATATTGTAATAGCGCGGTAGTCGCAACGGTTAGGATTTAAATAATCCGTTCTATTGTTAAAGGAGGAATAAAAGATCATCTCTAGAAGGATTAAATATAACAACACTAGGCTAGTTTCATCATCATTATATGCGCGTAAATGATGGGCACGATATAAGGAACACGCCGGACACGACGAAGTGAGTGGTGACGAGTATCAGCTATATTAATTTGTATTGCAGATTACACCTTTTGTATAAATCTCTGTTTAAATAATGATGTATCCGTTTAACGGATTTATCCGTTAAATATAACTAGATATGGCAGAAATATGTATATTGTTAGTACCTGGACACAGTACTCAGTACTAGGGACACGTTATGTCGTCTAACGGAATATGACGGAAACTGACGGATTTGACCTAGCACACTATAGATGTTGTGTGAGTTGAGAGTTATTTGAAATGCGCGCTGACTCGGTATATATACACAATCGCGCCATGATACTTAAAAGTGAGGTCAAAATCCGCTAATCAATTAGGTCACGTCAATGTGTCGTAAACTGACCAAACAAAAATACTGAACGGCAAAATCCGCCAACCTCGTCAGAACTCCGTCGTCTACTAAATTCACCGTTGGAAACATAAGTCATATTTCAATCACCTATTTACAACACTTAATGATATAATTTTTATGTACATGTAACTATGACATATGCAGCATAATGATACATAGACGATGTAAGTGCAATAATTAGTTAATGTTATTCTATCTCATATAAGATTTCCTAGTTGATAACGCACTGGCAAGGCACGAAAAGTAATGAGTTTCCGCGAATCCGTTGAAAATGACTTGTGAAGCGGTCACTTAGACAATGTTATGTACATATCATTATCTCAAATGGCTTAGTAACATAATACAACATAGCATGTTTATCAAGTTATACAAGGAAATCCGGCGTGCTCTAATTTACAACATTCAACAATAACACTGTAGTGGGGAACATGTAAACACAACTAGTACTTTGTACGACAATATCGTGTATAATTTACAAATAAGTCGTGGAAAGCACATACTATCGTTGAACGATGAGCGCATCCATATTGAACACGTGACGGAATTATCTAACGTGATTGGTCAAATGTTACATTTTATATCTGGAAGTCCATGGAGGCGCTAAGCGTGGAGTAACATTGACATTGAATGTTGTTTAACGGCTCATCAACACAGTATAGGTTATTTAGAGCCGCCCCAGAGAGAGGGGAAGGATACATAGGAATCCGGGAACCTGCCCTACTCTTATTATCGAATAGATTCCAATGGTTCTTTAACGTGCTCGGAGGATAGACCGATACACGGGACCGCCCGGTTTACGTCCCCATCCAACGGACGAGGCTAAGGGAACGTGTCTTGCCCAAGAACCGTGGAGTAGCACACCGTTTAAATCTTGGAAGTGTGTGTGTGTATGTTCTATTTCGATAAAACCATGAATGGCAAGTCGATAGCGCATAATCGTTGTTTATTTACCACAATTATTTATTAAAACTGTACACTATGTACTCATACTAATATTTGGATGATATGGTAAATGATTAACATTTTACGCTGTCGGTGTAAATAGTAATTTTAAAAATATCCCGTCAACTGGCACAGTTGTTAAGGAAATAACGCTTTTAGTGCGTTTTAAACTTGCCATTCACGTTTTTATCGACCTATAGCATACACACTTCGTTCGTTCGCTCGTTCGAATCCATCGTCATTCATTCGTACGTTCGTTCGTTTGTACGTTCTTATGTTCATTCGTTCGTTCGTTCGTTCATTGAATGACAGATATATAGTTTCGCAGAAAGGTTAGTTAAGAACAAAGTGGATTTAAAGGATAAAAGGCAGTGTTTACACATTCAAGGCATATGGTGACTGACAGTGCAAACTGTCAGTTTGAAATAATTCAGACTGAACACCATAGCCATGGTATACACTGCCAAACTGATAGGGGCTAATGATAGTCTATTGTAATAGTCTACTCGTGTATGTCTCTGCCAAAATATAATGGATACTACAGTCTGGAAAATCTCACAGGATGATTGGCATAAGGTGGTATGTTTACAGAAACTAGACCATGTACAATTTTGAAGAACAGACAATGTCGGGCATCAGAACGTCATTACTGTAGGGAGGGTCATGTAAGACCATTAAGCATTGCCGTTACAATAGATTCATATGAGTAATCAGTATGTATCCACCTTGTCACTCTTCGCTGAACCCTTTCCAACTTGTTAATGTTGTTCTGACTCCATATTGTTGAGGCGATCTCAACATCTCGTTCACTTCTTCGAAGCATAACGGGATTGGCCGAGTTCCCACTATTGAGTGATGAAGAATACTCTCATACTGTACGGGCTAGTAATATATCTGCAGTGGATCTGATGTTCAGTTGTTACTGCTGCTGTTGCGTTTTCGGTATCCTAGTCTTCTACTACTTGAAGTACTAACCTTCTTGATGTGATGGTTCTAAAGCAGATCATTGCATATGCTGACACGATGATACGTTGCACTACTAACAGTCTCAGGAACTTGACCAGTTTACGGGACAGAGTTCTTGAGCGTATGATTTGGATAAGTGTACACTTACAAATTCTCGACCGGCCAAGACCTCATCATGCATATGTCTTACTTGCAGATATCCTTGGTTCTTATGATTATAGAGTAGCGAAGAAATCAGAAGCATGCCGGTTGCCCTAGGCTAACGCTTACATAGATCAATATTCATGTCCCATGAATCTTCCCATTGTGAGAGCTTGTCTAGGTCCTGCTGCAATAGTTGAGCGTCTTGAATACTGGAGACTGCAAGGTACACTGCGGTGTCGCCTGCAAACAATCTTACCTTGGACTTACTTGGACGTAATATAAATTAAAAAAAAGAATCGGGTCCAATACAGAACCTTGTGGTACCCCTGATCTTACTTCGAAAGTATCCGATCCTTCATACTCCAGGATTAACTGCTACATTCGACATGAAAGCTTCGATCCATAGTGTTTCAATCCTGATATCGTACTGATATGAACAGAAGTTTGTTAGTATTTACCTTGTCGACGGCCTTACTAAAATCGAGTAAGATAGCGTGTCTGTTGTCAACTTACCGAGTTCTTGAGCAAGTCTTCCATCAGCATTATCAATTGCGTTTCGCATGAACGCTTTGCCCGAAAACCATGCTGCAGGTCATAAAGAATGTTATTTTGTATGTAAATGATTGACTATTTGATGCAATTACATGCTGAATGACTTTACATAGTATACAAATCAGTGATATAGGGCGATATGTTGTGTGGAATGTGTCCGTTAGTTTCAAATAAAATGAATACGAGGCTTGGGAGGGCCTGCATTTCTCGATAGATAAGCTGGCGGTTGTAATTGCAAAGACAGAAAAAAAACTAATAACCTGTTCCTTCTAAATGGAACATGTTATGGTGTTTTTTCTTGAAAGGTATATATTAAAAAAACATTTGTTGAGATTGGCATATTCATTGCGTCTCTTTAGTTTCAAATGAAATTAATAGAAGGCATGGGACGGGCCAGCATCTCTCAATAGATATGCTGGCGCTTGTAATTGCAAAGACAGAAAAAAACTAATAACATGTTCCTTCTAAATGGAAAATGTTAGGGTATTTTTTCTTAAAAGGTATATATTAGAAAAACGAGGTTGTTAAGAATTGAATAAGAGGTCCGGGAGGGCCTGTATCGCTCAGTAGATAGGCTGGCGCTAGTAACTGCAAAGACAAAAAACAATAATCACCTGGTCCTTCTAAATGTAAGACGCGCAATGTAATAACGGTTAACGCAACTGAAGCAATGAATAAACACTTTTTATTCACTCGGCATTTAGTCATCCTGAAACTAGAAATACAAGAGACTTTATCACTGGCCTCATGTTGGTCACATGGTCCTTAAAGATGTGTCATGCCCATCGCAGAACATGATGACGGCCAGTAAATCATTTTCGTCATTTTTTGTAAACATTGTCACTAATTTTGTGTGCATTTTTAGTTTATAACCATTGTTCATCTATTTGTGATATGGAATCTATTCGATAATAAGAGTAGGGCACGGTTCCCGGATTCCTATGTATCCTTCCCCTCTTTCTGGGGCGGCTCTAAATAACCTATACTGTGTTGGTGAGCCGTTAAACAACATTCAATTCAATTCAATTCTACTTTTTTGTAGATTATTTTGGCAGCACATAGTCCATGTGTCAACTGGGTCTAGATGTGAATGAAAGCATCGCATTTTTATTTTAAAGCGACTAGTGGCGATCTTGTAGAGTGAGAGTGCTCATCAAAATACAAATGCAACCCTTTATTTTATATGAAATGTGATATGTATTTAATTAAGTTACCTTCCGGTTAATTATTGTAATTCAATTGGGGATTACTTTGCTAAAAGTTGTACGTTTAAATCAAATGATCTGTTATTGTATTTCTGTGCTGATATGTTATTCTAGCATGTCGTTCTACAAAGGTGAATATGTAATCAATATAAAAAGGTGAATATGTAATCAATATGTAACGCATGTCAAGGATTTGACCAGAACGAAGCTAGGCCGTTCACCTTGATTCAAAATATTTGGTAGGAAGAACTGATGGTAAAAATTGGGAAGAAAGTGTCTGGTAAGGAAAAACGGTCGTGGCATGTTTACGTCTTCGTGACAACATTTTTTATTTTTTTAATATGCTTTTAACACAAGTGACTTGATCTGTTATTATGTTAAACTTTGTTCCAAGTTCTTATCCATATATAATGCTATTTTCTCTCGGCAGCTATTTTACGCTTGCGTAAAACCTTGCTTGTTTTCCAATCATATAATTACCTCCAATTACAGCAGACCTTTATTTCCTCTAAGGATAGGAGAGTATACATGAATATTACAGTCAAAATACAATCAAAATATGTACAAATCAACATATAACTAGCAAACATACAACACATGTGACTTAAAGAAATGAGTACTTTAACTATTCAAACTAGTCAGAATATTTACAAAGCACATAGAACACATACGACAAAGATGAATTTATATAAGTCATAAATAGCAAATGGAAAAAAATAAATTAAATAACATATGGTAGTAATAAAAGATTGCAATTATTATAATATTATGTGCCACTTTTCGAAACGAAAAACAAAATATTTACAAAATGTGTTAGTAATTACGAAGTTCTTAATAGTTTAAGTTCTATTATAGTTCTTCTCGGAGATTCAGAATCGTAAAACATGTATAAACTAAGACTGTAACACGTTAATAATTACAGATAAGGGTGATTCTTTGAAAGCAACAAACACATGATGCAAGAGATTATTGAGTCTGTTCATGAGAGGTAAGGTAAGCAACACCTCTCATGCCCCCTAATTAGTTGTGATCCAATGTTAATATCAGAGTTATCTCCCATTTAGTTAAAACAACGTATTTCATATTTAAAAATACCAATATAATAAAAAAACATGGTTAAACGTCACTAAATATCAGTTCTGAGTTTCAAGTTATAAAAACCGCAAAATCAATGGATATTAACCTTGTCAATATAATGCAATAACGAACCAAAGCTTAAAAAAATTGAAATTACCTTACTTTACATTGAAATAAGAACGAACTTATAATATATGTAAAGCAGCTAGATTAAAACATTTTGTTATGTTTTTCGTAGATATCGTTTCAAACACAATGCCCTCTGCCAAGAATAGCCTAGAATATGTAGAATATGCGCAAATGAATTTGCCTTGCAATTCACTTGCTAAACTTATTTTTATCTGTATATATTGGGCTCGTTGGTCCCAAAGAACCAGTAAAAATATCACTACTTAGCATGGAGAGACACGTTACAAACCGCCACACTGCATTAAACGGCCACTAGTGTAATGTGTTTTTTTTAAATTTCGATCACCAAATTAATGGTAATCCATTTATTCACCACGTAATTGGTCTGTGAGGGTCGGTGTGGGCCACCCCTCAACTAACCGTACATATATAGTTGTAAAATGCATACTTTATATATATAAACAGTTTTCAAAATATTAAGAAGAACGAAATGCATATCATGATTAGAAACTGTATAAATGGGGAGTTTTTTTAAATTTCTTTACAATATTCAAAAAAAGATTTAAAATACAATTTTGATGAAAGTGGGTCTCTGCAGTCTGAGAGTCTTTCAAAATAATGTTATTTGCAAATACACCAGATTGCTGTGTGTCCCTTTAAATCTTGAAAGCAGTAAACATTTATAAAATTGTCAAAATATTTATTTTGTTACTTTAATACGCCTTCATTGATAATTGTAAAGAAATGTTTGTTATTTCAAAACCCAGCATATATATCCTGTATAAAGAATTGTTTAAGGTAGATAAATACAATGCTAACATAATCAATGGTTGAGTGTTTCAGTGTTTAGACAAGATCCACATACTATCTCCGCTGAGTTTTCTTACAGTTGACTGTGTGAATCAAAAATGGAGTTATCCAAAATAAATATATAAAGAAAGGACAATATATTTCTATGGAGGTTTGACTCTTCATCAATATTCAGTGGGAACGGCAGGGAACATAATTTTACAGATATAACAACACGTCTTGGGATTTTCCTTTTGATTTTCTTTTTTGTCAAAAGAAAAAGACAAAACAAAACACAAGAAGAAGAAGGCACAAGCTAGATGTGTTGCACAGTGTAACTCTTAACATTTAAGACAAAACTAATTAAGTAGGGATTTATAACTCAACCATGGTTTTTCAAATTTATCCAATGCAAAACTTTTAATTGTGTTTATTTTTTCTGATATATGTATTTAATGTGTGGTTTAAAATTTACGAACAAAGGTAATCTTTCATTTATATATGAAGTATTTTGCATGCAAAATTAATTTATTTAGAACATTGTCATATTCACTAGACCCAAATAGTATTGTTATTTCGTAGTCCATTCCGGTTGGATTATTATTATATTATTGTCATTGCAGTAAGTAATCTTAAAAATATCCCAAAATATTTTGGTATATTTACATTCCCAAAATAAATGTGTAATGGTTTCTAAAGACTCTGTGCAAAAGCTACAGGAATTATCATTTTTTATCTTCATTTTTGTCAAAAGGATGTTTGTAGCTCACTGATAATTCTGTGGGTTTTTTTCCTGAAACCATTGTAATCTAGTATATTTTGTACATTTAAAAGGTATTTTAAATTATTCATTCTAATCTCTGTCTATATGTATACCATATTGCCCCATTTGACTATATATTTAATAAGTATATCATAAATGGGACCACAGCCTTTCTGTGCGCTTGTTATTAGGGACACTATTGATGGGCAAATTGATTTTTTTTAAATTGATAACAAGATGTGCAAAATTTTGTGTCGAAGGTAGCCCATTATTGCTGCAGTCATACCTTCATATTCTAAAAAAATGTGAATGTACAGCAAACTTCTTGATAAATAGCGTAAAAGAGGGAAGATTACCATTGTTATCCATTATATCAATAATAATTAAAATACTTTTATCATACCATCTTTTATAAAAACAAAAACCACTTGATATTCCGATCCTAATGTTATTATTATACCATAACGGTTGTGTTAAGAACTCTTTTCATTATACTTTAAAGCCACCTATATTAGGCTCGTTTAAGCCATGTATAGGGGAAGTGTTGTAAGAACGATAATCAAATAGCAACTATCAGTGATTGCTTAAACGGACATGATTTAGATTTTTGAGCAAAGACGTTTTTATTAGTGCGATATAGTAAAAAGTGCAAACTATAAGGTATGTTTAAAACGAAGAATGCTATTGCTTTGACGTGGGCGAAAGGGGGCATTTCGAAAACATGTAATACACACAAAAAACGCTTAATCTTAAAGTTCATAAAAATAAAAATTAACTTACCTTTTTAAAACATTTAAAACAACACTTATATTCCAATAAAATACTTTCATTATATCAGGTGATTTGATAAAAAGGGTATAAATATAACAAAACAAACAACGAAATCGTTTTCACTTGTTGCTTGCTACATGTACCAGAGATTTTTTTTACAGCAGCTGTCCACCGGTGCAGTTGCCGGACACACGTAACGAATAATACAGATATAATAAATCGCATAAATAATTTACAGCATCGGAATATAACGTTCATACCGCACTCGGATATCGGAAAAAGGTGCCGTCTTTTACACTGACATAATTAAATTATGGAGACCTCAATACATTACAAGAAAACTGTGATTCCAATAGTCACAATAGTCGGGTAAATTTAACCATGAAGACATGTAATGCTTTTAATGACTAAGAGGCAGTTTGTTATTGAAAAAATAGTATAAACGTCCGAGTTTTATAAACTTCTGCGAATTAATGAAATCTGAAAATTGAAAAGAACTAACATATTTGGTTAATTACGTCAAAAGAGAATTTGACCAAAGAACTATTTTATTAAACACTTCAGTTTAAGATTATTCTATACTATAATATACTATAATAAACATGTATTGTATAATCACTTCTCAACATGTTGTAAAGCATGTTGTTTTCTGAAATTTGTGTTTCAATATTGTTTATTATTGTATAAAATAATATAATAATTGTATTATACTGTTCATTTAAAACCATGTACTCTGCGCGAAATCATGTTCCAGTTAAGGTTGTCCGGGTAACACCGCAAGTTAAGGGTGTCCGGGTAGCGCCGCCAGTAAAGGTTGCCTGGGTAGCGTCTCCAGTCGAGGTAAAGGATGTCCGAGTATTGCAGCCAGTAAAGTGTGTCCGGGTAGCGTCTCCAGTCGAGGTAAAGGATGTCCGAGTATTGCAGCCAGTAAAGTGTGTCCGGGTAGCGTCTCCAGTTGAGGTAAAGGATGTCCGGGTATTGCAGCCAGTAAAATGTGTCCGGGTAGCGCCGCCAGTTAAGTGTGTCAGGATAGCGCCGCCAGTTAAGTGTGTCCGGGTAGCGCCGCCAGTTAAGTATGTCCGGGTAGCGCCGCCAGTTAAGTGTGTCCGGGTAGCACCGCCAGTTAAGTGTGTCCGGGTAGCCCCGCCAGTTAAGGGTGTCCGGGTAGCGCCGCCAGTTAAGGGTGTTAAGGGTGTCCGGGTTGCGCGGCCAGTTAAGGGTGTCCGGGTAGCGCCGCCAGTTAAGGGTGTCCGGGTAGCGCCGCCAGTTAAGGGTGTTAAGGGTGTACGGGTTGCGCGGCCAGTAAAGGTTGCCCAGGTAGCGCCTCCAGTAAAGGTAAAGAGTGTCCGCGTAGTGCCGCCAGTTAAGGGTGTCCGGGTAACACCGCAAGTTAATGGTGTCAGGGTAACGCCGCCAGTTAATGGTGTCAGGGTAGCGCCACCAGTTAAGGGTGTCCGGGTACGCCGCCAGTTAATGGTGTCAGGGTTGCGCCGCCAGTTAAGAGTGTCCAGGTAGCGCCTCCAGTTAAGGTAAAGGGTGTCCGCGTAGTGCCGCCAGTTAAGGGTGTCCGGGTAACACTGCAAGTTAATGGTGTCAGGGTAACGCCGCTAGTTAATGGTGTCAGGGTAGCGCCACGAGTTAAGGGTGTCCGGGTAACGCCGCCAGTTAATGATGTCAGGGTAGCGCCGCCAGTTAAGGTGTCCAGGTAGCGCCTCCAGTTAAGTTAAAGGGTGTCCGCGTAGTGGCGCCAGTTAAGGGTGTCCGGGTAACACCGCAAGTTAATGGTGTCAGGGTAACGCCTCCAGTTAATGTTGTCAGGGTAGCGCCACCAGTTAAGGGTGTCCGGGTAAGGCCGCCAGTTAATGGTGTCAGGGTAACGCCGCCAGTTAAGGATGTCCAGGTAGCGCCTCCAGTTAAGGTAAAGGGTGTCCGCGTAGTGCCGCCAGTTAAGGGTGTCCGGGTAACACCGCAAGTTAAGGGTGTCCGGGTAGCGCCGCCAGTAAAGGTTGCCTGGGTAGCGCCTCCAGGTAAGGTAAAGGGTGTCCGCGTAGTGCCGCCAGTTAAGGGTGTCCGGGTAACACCGCAAGTTAATGGTGTCAGGGTAACGCCGCCAGTTAATGGTGTCAGGGTAGCGCCACCAGTTAAGGGTGTCCGGGTAACGCCGCCAGTTAATGGTGTCAGGGTAGCGCCGCCAGTTAAGGGTGTCCAGGTAGCGCCTCCAGTAAAGGTAAAGGGTGTCCGCGTAGTGCCGCCAGTTAAGGGTGTCCGGGTTACACCGCAAGTTAATGGTGTCAGGGTAACGCCGCCAGTTAATGTGTCAGGGTAGCGCCACGAGTTAAGGGTGTCCGGGTAACGCCGCCAGTTAATGATGTCAGGGTAGCGCCGCCAGTTAGGGTGTCCAGGTAGCGCCTCCAGTTAAGGTAAATGGTGTCCGCGTAGTGCCGCCAGTTAAGGGTGTCCGGGTAACACCGCAAGTTAATGGTGTCAGGGTAACGCCGCCAGTTAATGGTGTCAGGGTAGCGCCACGAGTTAAGGGTGTCCGGGTAACGCCGCCAGTTAATGGTGTCAGGGTAGCGCCGCCAGTTAAGGGTGTCCAGGTAGCGCCTCCAGTTAAGGTAAAGGGTGTCCGCGTAGTGCCGCCAGTTAAGGGTGTCCGGGTAACACCGCAAGTTAAGGGTGTCCGGGTAGCGCCGCCAGTAAAGGTTGCCTGGATAGCGCCTCCAGTTAAGGTAAAGGGTGTCCGCGTAGTGCCGCCAGTTAAGGGTGTCCGGGTTACACCGCAAGTTAATGGTGTCAGGGTAACGCCGCCAGTTAATGGTGTCAGGGTAGCGCCACCAGTTAAGGGTGTCCGGGTAACGCCGCCAGTTAATGGTATCAGGGTTGCGCCGCCAGTTAAGGGTGTCCAGGTAGCGCCTCCAGTTAAGGTAAAGGGTGTCCGCGTAGTGCCGCCAGTTAAGGGTGTCCGGGTAACACTGCAAGTTAATGGTGTCAGGGTAACGCCGCTAGTTAATGGTGTCAGGGTAGCGCCACGAGTTAAGGGTGTCCGGGTAGCGCCGCCAGTTAATGATGTCAGGGTAGCGCCGCCAGTTAAGGGTGTCCAGGTAGCGCCTCCAGTTAAGTTAAAGGGTGTCCGCGTAGTGCCGCCAGTTAAGGGTGTCCGGGTAACACCGCAAGTTAATGGTGTCAGGGTAACGCCGCCAGTTAATGTTGTCAGGGTAGCGCCACCAGTTAAGGGTGTCCGGGTAACGCCGCCAGTTAATGGTGTCAGGGTAGCGCCGCCAGTTAAGGATGTCCAAGTAGCGCCTCCAGTTAAGGTAAAGGGTGTCCGCGTAGTGCCGCCAGTTAAGGGTGTCCGGGTAACACCGCAAGTTAAGGGTGTCCGGGTAGCGCCGCCAGTAAAGGTTGCCTGGGTAGCGCCTCCAGGTAAGGTAAAGGGTGTCCGCGTAGTGCCGCCAGTTAAGGGTGTCCGGGTAACACCGCAAGTTAATGGTATCAGGGTAACGCCGCCAGTTGATGGTGTCAGGGTAGCGCCACCAGTTAAGGGTGTCCGGGTAACGCCGCCAGTTAATGGTGTCAGGGTAGCGCCGCCAGTTAAGGGTGTCCAGGTAGCGCCTCCAGTTAAGGTAAAGGGTGTCCGCGTAGTGCCGCCAGTTAAGGGTGTCCGGGTAACACCGCAAGTTAAGGGTGTCCGGGTAGCGCCGCCAGTAAAGGTTGCCTGGGTAGCGCCTCCAGGTAAGGTAAAGGGTGTCCGCGTAGTGCCGCCAGTTAAGGGTGTCCGGGTTACACCGCAAGTTAATGGTGTCAGGGTGACGCCGCCAGTTAAGGATGTCAGGGTAGCGCCACGAGTTAAGGGTGTCCGGGTAACGCCGCCAGTTAATGATGTCAGGGTAGCGCCGCCAGTTAGGTTTTCCAGGTAGCGCCTCCAGTAAAGGTAAATGGTGTCCGCGTAGTGCCGCCAGTTAAGGGTGTCCGGGTAACACCGCAAGTTAATGGTGTCAGGGTAACGCCGCCAGTTAATGGTGTCAGGGTAGCGCCACCAGTTAAGGGTGTCCGGATAACGCCGCCAGTTAATGGTGTCAGGGTAGCGCCGCCAGTTAAGGGTGTCCAGGTAGCGCCGCCAGTTAAGGGTGTCCGGGTAACACCGCAAGTTAATGGTGTCAGGGTAACGCCGCCAGTTAATGGTGTCAGGGTAGCGCCACCAGTTAAGGGTGTCCGGGTAACGCCGCCAGTTAATGGTGTCAGGGTAGTGCCGCCAGTTAAGGGTGTCCAGGTAGCGCCGTCATTAAAGGGTGTCCGTGGAGCGACGTCGGTAGGTAGCGCACTCGCTTCTCACCAATGCAACCTGTATTAGATTCAATGGCCCGCGTTTAAGTGAGACGATACACTGTTCACTTGGACACGTGGTTTTGACCCCGGGCTATCCAGTATCTTCTTTCATGAAGAGCTGTCGTCAGTAATTTGTAAAATATTGTGTTGTTTTGTAATCGGCTTTTAAAAAATAAATATTGTAATTTTTATTTGTGTATGTTATCATTATTATGATCGTGTCATATATTCTTTAGTTTCTTATTATCAAAAAGTTATTTGCAAATAAGCATGGTGGTTTTCTACGTCATACTATACTACGTGACATTTTTTCGCGTACACAACTAAAACAAATGGTAAAACAGGTATATTGTTATCATTTCTGTATGGATACTGAACGGATTGTTTATCAAATAATGCGCACATACCTTTAATAATCGAATTCTTTGCTCCGCCGCTATTGACAAAATGATTCCCTTCCTGCACTTTCTGAGATTATCTCCAATCTAGTTTTCCAAACTGACGCGACGCTTTGGTCGCTCAGTAGCGGTATGTGCTCTTTTGACCAAAGTCCGTTCAGAATTAAAGGGACTGGAGGCGATTCGAAGAAGTATGGGTGTCAAACAAAATACGAATAAAACATCATATTGTTTTACAGTTTCATATTCAATGTGCCGTCGACGCCGCCAATAAAGGGTGTCCGGGTATCGCCGCCGGTAAAGGGTGTCCGGGTAGCGCCGCCGATAATGGGTGTTTGGGTAGCGCCGTCGGTCATGTGTGACAGAGTAGCGCCGCCGGTTATGGATGTCGGGCAGCGCCGCCGATAAAGGGTGTACGGGTAGCGCCGCCAGTTAAGGTGTCCGGGTAGCACATCGCCAGTTAAGTGTGTCCCTGTAGCGCCGCCAATAATGGATGTCCGGATAACGCCTTCAGTAAAGGGAGTCCGGGTAGCGCCGCCAGTAATGGATGTCCGGTTAGTCCGCCAGTAAGGGTTGGCCGGGTAGCGCCGCCAGAAAATGTTGTACTGATAGCGTCGCCAGTAAAGACTGGCCAGTAATAGATGTCCGGCTAGCGCCGACAGTAAAGGGTGTCCGGGTAGCGCCGCCAGTAACAGGTGTCCGGCTAGCGCCGCAAGTAAATGTTGCCCGGATAGCGTCGCCAGTAAACGGTGTCCTGATAGCGCCTACAGTTAAGGGTGTCCGGGTAGCGCCGCCAGTAAAGGTTGTCCTCGTATCGCCGCCACTTAAGATAGTCCTGGTAGCGTCGCCAGTAAAGAGTGTCCAGGTAGAGCCGCCAGTAATGGATTCCGGGTTTCGCGACAGTAAAGGGTGTCCGGGTAGCGCCGACAGTAATGGGTGTTCGGCTAATGCCGCCAGTAAAGGTTGTCCGGATAGCGCCGTCAGTAAACGGAGTCCTGGTAGCGCCTCAAGTTAATGGTATCCGTGTAGCGACGCCAGTGAGGGTGTCCGGGTAGCGCCGCCATTAAAGGTTGTCCGGATAGCACCTCCAGTTAAGGGTGTCGGGGTAGGCCTCCAGTTAAGGGTGTCCGGGTAGCGCCTCCAGTTAAGGGTGTCCGAATAGCGCCGCCGGCTAAGGTTGTCCGCGTAACGCCGCCAGTAAAGGTTGTCCGGATAACGCCTCCAGTTAAGTGTGACCGGATAGCGCCTCCAATTAAGGGTGTCCGGTTAGCACCGCAAGTTAGGGGTTGCCCAGGAAGCGCCGCCAGTAAAGGTTGCCTTGGTAGCGTCTCCAGTTAAGGTAAAGGATGTCCGGGTAGTGCCGCCAGCAAAGTGTGTACGGGTAGCGCCGCCAGTTAAGGGTGTCAGGGTAGCGCCGCCATTTAAGGGTGTGCGGGTTACACCGCCAGTTAAGGGTGTCCGGGTTGCGCCGCCAGTAGAGGTTGCCCAGGTAGCGCATCCAGTTAAGGTAAAGGGTGTCCGGGTAGTGCCGGCAGTTAAGTGTGTCCGGGTAGCGCCGCCAGTTAAGGGTGTCAGGGTAGCGCCGCCATTAAAGGGTGTCCGGGTAGCGACGTCGGTAGGTAGTGCACTCGCTTCTCACCAGTGCAATCTGTGTTAGATTCAACGGCTCGGCGTTTGTGAGAGGGTACACTGTTCACTTGGACTTGTGGTTTTGACTATCCAGTATTTTCTTTCATGAAGAGCTGTCGTCTGCTTCATCCAGAGTTATTTGTAAAATAGTGTTTATTATCAAAAAGTTAAAGTTGTTTACATATAATCAAGGTGGTTTTACCACGTCATACTATACTACGTGACAATTTCTGAACGGATTTTGTTATCAAATAATGCGCACATACATGTACCTTTAATAATCTAGCTCTTTGCTCCGCCGCTATTGACAAATTGATTCCCTTCCTGCACTTTCTGAGATTATCTCCAATCTAGCTTTCCAAACTGACTCGACGCTTAATATTTTCTAGTTCATTGTCTTTGCTAGTATATAGTTGTTCATAGAATTTCTTAGTCTCTTTTAAAATTTCATGTTGATCTGATATGATTTCTCCATTTTGTTTTTCTATTTTAGGAATTGATGATGGAACTTTACAGAATGTAATGATGGAACTTTCATATTCCCAACATTATATATGCTTTGGCATAGCAGTTTGGAAAATGAGTAAACAGTGTCCATAATTAAAACTTACCTTTACACATTTGTTAACAACACAATTATATAAAATACCAATTTATTCATTATCATTTAACACTAATTATCACAAAAATTGTCAATACAAACTTAAAACTAATTATCAATAAAATTATTAATAAAAACTGTCAATCCAAACTTCTTTGATGTTCCTTTTTTATGAAATACTTGTTAAAGTATTTGTATTAAGGCATTGTTCATGCAAAATGAATAAATCTATAGAAATATATTCAACACTAATTATCAATAAAAACTGTCAATCCAAACTTCTTTGATGTTCCTTTTTTGTCAATCCCAACTTCTATCTATTTATTATGTTTTGAAGAAAGATGAAGTAGGAATAAATATTGGTGCTCTTCAATAATCTCAACAATTCCTAATTACTTACAAGTTCTAGGGAAGGGGATATTGTCCTCCTTAACAAAACCATGAAGGGGCTATTGTCCTAGAGTGAAGGGGATAATGTCCTAGTGCGAAGGGGCTTTTGTCCGCATATGCAAAATGATTAAGGGGCTATTGTCCGCATGTGCAATATCAACCATTGTCCTAGGGGCTAATGTCCGTTTACCGTATCACGTGAATGTATCATTATTACTAATGAACTATATGTATATTTATCAAAAAAACTCGTTATCATACTCTTCTCATAGTATATTTGTGTAACTGTTGCCACCAAATGCATTGTCGATGAACATGTATACTCGTATATCTTTGAGCCTGAATGAAAACTGAAACTGATAATATTATTTTTTAGATGGAAGTACATATATATTGAATTATATGTACAAGTCATAGCAATATAATTCCCATATGAGTTCAAAAACCGAACCGACAAACATATTTTCATAAACAAAAAAGTATCCAAAGGGTATATGCTGCTCAATTTAATGAATCTAGGACAAATGCCCCCCCCCCCCCCCACCGGACAAATGCCCCCCTGCTCATTTTTGTATAGGTGGACAAATGCCCCCTCATGTTTTTGTATAGGTGGACAAATGCCCCCCTGAACTTTTTACAAGGTGGACATAAGCCCCCCTGATACATATTCCCAGTTTGTAAGTAATTAATCTGTTTGTGTTGGTCACACTTTGTTTTTTTATAGCTCTGAATACTTACAAACTGGGAATTACCTGTGAATTATGTGATTATTCCTTTGTATGAATTTAATTTGCAAAATTATCAGGGGGGCTTATGTCCACCTTGTAAAAAGTTCAGGGGGGCATTTGTCCACCTATAAAAAAACATGAGGGGGCATTTGTCCACCTATACAAAAATGAGCAGGGGGGCATTTGTCCAGGGGGGCATTTGTCCGTATACCCAATTGAATGCATGTGCTATAAACTGTGCAACCAAAGCTGTGGTTTGTATATGGACTATTAATTATGTTTAGAATAGAAATTATTCCCCCCTGTTTGTTGTATGTATTTGACACAATTATAGCTGTGTGTATTTTGCATTTATGGTGAAGATTATTTCATAGCGTGTTTATGTTTTATCATACTCTTTTCATAGTATATGTGTGTAACTGTTGCCGCTAAATGTATTGGTGATGAACATGTATGTTTAAGCATGAATAAAAAATTAAACTGAAACTTTTTAAAACGAATAACATTCACATGAAGAATAAAATTGGTCGCGATCTTTCAAATATAAAAAAAAACACGACAATTTTAAATGGGTATACTTACTTTGGCCAATTACAAACATGGCAGAGGTATTATTTAATCATGATGGTGCTAATTGTTTACGCCAAACTAATATGGCAACACAAAGACACCGTAAACAAATGATTCATTCTTCGTTTTAATCAAAGTACTCGGCGAATGATTTAACTACCTGTTTGACAAATTGTGAGAAAAGTATTTCAAAAGCGTGTAAGAAATAATAGATGTCTTTATTCGGCCTAAATATATAGGATAATACTTTAATATATACAAACAATGATAACAGTGTAGTGAATGAAACCAATTACAGTCATAATAATAATTAATTCAGACTTAATTCAATTCAAATCTATTTTTTATTTACAACACACATTACAATGTTTTTTGCCAATACAATATAGGCGGATACAATTAAATGCAATGAGAGAAAGTATGTTGTAAATACAAATATCTTTATTCGGCAATAAAACGTTAACGCACATGCTATGAGTCAAAAAGTTCGCCAAAAGGCCTAGTGCCATAGGGCGAGCAAAAAACAAACTTTACCTACCCTATGAGTCAAAATGTATAAGTAATGTATACACATTTGAAAGATGCTATGGATTCATATGTGTTGTAATTTATATTAATTAACATCATGCATAGATATGTTGATGTTGAAAATAGTGAAGTAAATAAAGTATTGAACAAATGAACATGATAATAGACAGATGTGTTGCCAAATATAATATCAGTTATAATAAGAATAAGAACAAGAACAATTATCATTACCCTCAGACGACCTATCTAAATGGTTTGTTTATTGATTGATTTATTCGCCTGCAATAACTATATAAAGACGAGAAGCCGTATCCCCTGCTTAATACTTCGGATACTAAACGTGCAATTAAGTATTTTAAAAAAATAAACATTAGTCGGTCGTCCCCAAAAGTAAATATAAAAGTCAGTATATTGTTGTCATTATAAAACAACCTAAGGTTCATCTTATAACAATCACATTTAATTTCATAAATTGGCATTCGCATCGGTTTCACCAATCTACCAGTTTCTTTTTTTGTAATCGATGAGAAGAAACTACTGGTTTTGTATATACTATTCATCATTCTATATACACTGATATGGTTTTTGTATTCATTTATTAAATGTAAACTTAAGTAAGCAAAGGATGAGTGCGTGCGTCTCTCTTGTGTGTGTATAGTCCATGAGTAAATTAGGCATTTCTATGTGAGTGAGGGCGCGAGTGGTATAGAGCACCCGATATATTCATTATGAATTAAGTGTGATATTGTAATGAAGTATTAAGTAAGCTTCGTCACAGAGCTTCTCAACTATTAATTCTTACGGATTCGGGAAGTAAAGAGTACTGGTTTTGCCAGGATAAAGTGGATGGGTCTGCATCCACAACTAAAATATCGACCCTCATATATACTCTAAAATGTGCTGCTAATGACGTAGAACATTATTCAGCTGACAACTGACAACCAACAAGCAACCGTCAACTGTTCTTAATCTTTCATTCCATTTCTAAACTATCTCTTTAGACTCGGGTTGAGATGTCGGCTGTGTACATTAATTACAATGTTTAAAAACGTTGGTCTTTTTGTACAAGCATTCAAATACATTATGATATTGTGTTTAAATGCGAGGGCCAAATAGACATCACCTTGACGGTGATTAAAGTGTATGTTTACACCTGTCATAAATCCAGAAATATCGTTTCAAGACGGGTGCAATATATCACCTCAATATATCTCGTGTCAAATTTTAAGGTACTCATAGGATTGTAGTTTTGGATGAGGGAGGGTCCAAATAGGAAGCACCTTTGGAGATGGCGTATGTCCATAGGTGTAAGCGGATGTTTTTAGAACACCTGTCATAAATGATGAAATCTCGTGTCAAGATGTGTGCAATACCTCGTGTACAACTGGAATGGAACTTTGAGGTGAGGAAGGGCCTAGCTCGGAATCACCCTAACGATGGTGTGAAAGATGGAAATGTTTTACAACACCTGTCATAAATCAAGTGAAAACGGTTGCTATGCTAAGTTGATGAAGGTTGTGTAGAGTTAGTCGTATTTCAAATGTAAAATAAGGGATTACCTTCTAGCACACACCTTTTGGATGTCGGAATTTTTATTGTGATAATGTTGTGTGATTTTGTTTTAAAGTGCACACATAACCAGTGTCAGAAGATATCACTGGGTGGATTATCATGTACTATGGCGTGGTGTTCTAGTGTCGCAGCACTAAATATGTTACAAGTGGACAGTAAGTATATACAAATTACACCGTAGAATCACACACATACGCACGCGCACACACACGCGCGTTATTTTATATTTCAAACCGTTCTCGCTCTCTCTCTCTTATTTATTTGATGTCGAGTTATCTCATTTCTTCCCACTCCTTTACATGTTCGCGCATTGTCTTATATATACCATAACAATGGGTAAATAATACCCTGTTTATGTTTAAATCATTTTATTTTTTTTATATTTATGTTTACATTTTATCAACAATTTCTAGGCTTGCACATCCAATAGTATTTGCAATTATAATACATCGACAGTGAAAGCAGATAATTTACCTTTCTCACATAACGTGGAATATTCACGCGACACCACCATATCCATTTTGTAAGCGGCAATCTGATTGGTCATTTCAAATGGAAAAAGTATAGGTGCACCGATACTTTTGTGCGTACGTCTAATTATGGGGGGGTCAAAAAGAAAGTGTAGGTGCACCTGTAAAATTGAAGGTGCACCTATAAAAAGTGTAGGTGAACCTATAAAAAGTGTAGTTGCACCTATATATTTTATGAGTGCACCTACAATTTTATGGGTGCACCTACATTTTTACAGGTGCACCCATAAAATATATAGGTGCACCTACACTTTTTATAGCTGCACCTACATTTTTTACAGGTGCACCTACATCAGTAGTTTTGACCCCGATCCTACACCATAGCTTTGGTCGATCAGTAGCGGTATGTGCTCTCTTTATCAAATTCCGTTTAGAATTAAAGCGACTGGAGGCGATTCAAAGAAGTATGGGTGTCAAGCCAAATACGAATAAAACATCATCATCTTTTATAGTTTCATATTCAATGTGCATATGTCCTTAACTAGTCCCATCAGCCGTCCGTATGAATTATAGTTAATGAAAAAGTTCAATCTGGAAATCTAGAAGACTCTTTTAGTTTGTGGTGCATGTATAACTCCTTAATAGTAATTCATATCATCAGGGACACAGGGCAATTTGGATTTTGTTAAAACTCGCGGAGTTCCGTTAGTTCTACATAAATTGCATTTGTTTAACCATTAATATAATTATAAGAATAGTATAAAGCAAATTGTTTTTCCATTTTACTGATTACAGGTTAATACATGGCGTAGCAGTGACTTTCAGTGATAATAGCCACCGGAGAATGATAATTACCCAAGGGCCATTAATGTACTTTGGGGCTATTACCGCTAAAAGCTCAGCCATGGATTTACATTTTCATTACTTTTCTACTTAAATCTAAGCTAAATTCAATGGGAGGTTTGACTGGACTGATGTTATAAAATCTTAAGGGATCGTAAGAGTTCATATCGAGAAAATCCTCTCGAGTAGCCTAAAATCTGCAAATGAAAGTTTGTTGCACAATGAAAATGATCCAAACAACATGGAAAATGGTTGTGATAGTTGTTGGATTGAACTTCGGATGTCATAGTTTTCCATAGAGTTACATCAGAAAATCTTCCAAAACAGTTTTCTGAAATTACAATAGCTACAGATAGAGCTAGAGGTCTTATAATTACTATGTACATGTAACATAAGCTTATCTGGCGTTCAAATACGTGTTTACAAATGCTGACCCATTTGTACCGTATTCGTCTGTTTGTATCATTCACACAACATTCGACAGTTGACGGCTGACTGCAACAAGATTTGGACAGTATTTTCCAAGAAAGAAGGAATTAAATTTCCACTTTCATTTAGTTACTGCGACTGTGAAAATAGGATATATGTCATCAATGGTCACACAGATGTATGTAATATTATGAATGACTTTCAGGTGTAAAAACAAATGGGGTGGCAAAGTGGGTACACAGTAGATTAGTTACTGCGACAGTGATCATAGGGTCTGTGTCATCAATAGTCACATATATCACATAAACATAATCAACATGTTTCAGTCACGACACATGACACACGATGGGATGATAACTTAGGTAAACATTATGGCAACATGATACGAATAGGATCACTGAAAATGAAATGTCTTCAAATTTAAAAGTGTTACTTTAATGCAACGAAAAAGAAACGCAACTCCGGAATTTCCTCTATATATTGTATATATATTTATATATATATACAACACAATACATATATATGTACAAACGGCAATAAATGGCAACATATAAAGTCTATTTTCTCCATTTCTCACTTACTAAGAAGGGATTTAGTTTAAGATTCGTTCTCTTGGGTGAGTAAAAGAGTGTATATTTATATATACTTCATCATGTAATGCATGCTTTTATATACATATACACATACATATATACACACATATCTTTTTTTTATTCTTTTTTTTTCTTTTTCTTTTTTACACTCAAACCTGTCTCAAATAGTCACTCATGCAAAGGCTCAAAATTGGCCGGTAAAAATCCGTGACCACTAAATATGTATAATTTTAAATAAATTTAAGATAATAATATGTAACTTAAATTAAATTTAAAATTTAAAATTGAATATACGTCTGCTTAAGACAGGTGTCTATCCATTTTACGTGACCGCAAAAACAGGTTTGATTGCACATGTATTTTTTTATATCAACATATTTTAATACTTATGAGTGTTAGTAGCAAACAATGGTTAACAAGAGCTATACTAATTGATTTGTAATGCTATGATCAATTTGTATAGATCATAGAATTTCTTAGTCTAAACCCCTCATATACATATGTAGCTAGATCTTTCTTGTCGTGCCCTTATTGGTTTATTATCTTACTGCTCGTCATTGAGTACCTTCATTGTGGCTTTCTATGCTATTGCTTTTTTTGTATTATATTTACCCGAGCATATTTGTGTTTTACTTATATTGCCTATTGATGCTGCCTTGTTGGTTAGAGATTAGATCATGGCGGGGATTTCTTTATTTACACTGTCCTGTTTTAATGGGATGACAGTAGGGTAAGTGTGAGGTTTGGTGCACCCTAAAACCGGTTTAAACCCCCAGTGGCCTATTTTGCCACTGACCGTTCCAAGGCGGTAGCCCTATTGTGAACCCTTTTGTGTTTGTGATGTCGTTTGCATTTATTACTGCTTTTGCCTTCTTGTTTGTCTGTTTGCGTGTTTTTTCTGTGTGTTGTGGTTGACTGACCTCCTTTAATGCTACTTTCCCTGTCCGATCTTTTTATAGTAGTTTCGTCATAATTACTTTCATACACTCTTTATTAAACTTGTTAAAACGTTTATCAAAATAGGTTATGACCCTGTCATTGTTAAACGTACGCCCATTTACTGTTCGCCACCATGCTTTCCGCTTTGATTGTGCGGTTACCGAACAGATTGTGTTGTCGTACCCTTAAAGGTTTGTTCTCTTGTTGCTCAGGCTTCTGCCAAGTCATTGATTACTTACTTTGCGACTTTGTAGGCTTTTGTTTTTTATGTTATATATACATGACCTTTTATGTGTTTTACTTATATTGCATATTATATTGCATATTAAGGCTGCCATGTTTGTGAGAGATATAAACCTGGCGGGGATATCAATATTTACACTGTCCCGTTTCTTGGGATGACAATAGGGTAAGAGTGAAGTTTGGTGCACCTTAAAACCTGGTTTAAACCCCCAGCATCCCTTTTTTGCCACTGACCTTTCCAAGGCTGTATCCCTATTGTCAAACATTGTGTGTTTGAGATGTCTTTTGCCTTTTATTTATCTTTATATATAGTTGTTCTTTGTTTCTTTGTGTATTTGTGGTCGACTGTCGTCCTTGAATGCTACTTTTCCTGTTCGATTGTTATATCTACTTTTAAAGGGGTTGAAACTCTAAGCTCTATTTTAAAACAAGGCACTGAACAATTTCAAAAGAACTGAAAGAATTATCACAATGCCATGAAAATTGAAGCTTTCTCTTCATATAATCTGCAAATCCATGTTCCATGCCAATATCTCATTCCTAACTAAAGTTATCGAGCGGAAACGAAACTTAAACAAAAATGTTAACGCAAATTTAAACAAAAAGGTTAACGCAAACTTAAAGAAAAAGGTTAACGCAAACTTAAACAAAAAGGTTAACGCAAACTTAACAAACAAGGTTAACGCAAACTTAAACAAAAAGGTTAACGCAAACTTAAATAAAAAGGTTAACGTAACATATGTTTTGGAGAAAGTAGGTAACAGTGACCTGGCTAAGGTCATTGGTTTATGAGGAGATAGTACTGTTAACATTTCATGAAGATCGGACATGGTAATGCTGAGACATAACAAAAACTTAATTCCGCCCCTGTTAGACCTATAGCTCTTTTAGTATCAGAGGAGAAGAACTATTTATGACGTTCTTTTAAAACTCGGTGTAAAGCTGTGACCACTTGGGCGGGGCAAGATTTGACCCAAGTGTCATCATTTGAACAAACTTGGTAAAAGACAATAAGCTTATGCTACATACTATATATGAGGACTCTGTGCCATGTGGTTTCAGAAAATAAGTTTTTCCATTTACATACGTCTATGCAGAACATGCAAAATCTCTGTATTCACACTTTGGACCCGCGGGGTGCAGCCATGTCTGTGGGTAGGCAAACATTAATAAAGAAAGGAAATCTAAATATATTCATTGGTTTTGGAGAGGAAGATGTTTTAATATGTCATCCTTTTATGGTAACGATGACCATCTTGGATGTCGCGCTGATCTTATTTTAACAAATTGAAAAGCACATTGACCTAGGAAGTCTAGATCATCTTCGACGCTTGATTGTAAATACAAACGTCTTGATCAGTTGTGCAGAAACGAATTCGAAACTGGAACCACGAGACCTTCATTATTATTTTTTATTAACGTATTTCTGACAATCCGCATTTAGTTCGTCGATATAATATTGAAGTTTCCACCTTTGTTTATCTTTGTTTATTAATAAACGTATTGTCTTTCTGCCTTTTTGTATATCCTGGATAGCACATGTTCCTTTCTCAGCCAGAATCCTTACCATTGTATCGACAAAAATCAAACTTTGTTCAGGAGGACTGTTCTAGACGTTTGTCTTGAAAACAAGCAAACGTCGCAGATGATTTAGACTATGACCTCAAAATCATCCATGTAAAGGACTGACAAAAAGCGGGCACACTAGCTCACTTTGAACCTTCGGGTCAGATGAGCTAAAACGGTTCTATCTAGGTGAAACAGTCGCTGTTAAAAAATGAGATAAAAATATAACACATTCAGAGTATTTTAACTGTTTTAGTATATTCTTCATACATAATTTTTTTTTAAATATAATTCTCCTCTTTTTTTTAAATTAGGGCTAAACTCGATTAAACATTTATGATAAACTCCCACTGATTGGTCAAAAGTTATAATTACCAGAACATTGTGCAGATGACCTTGAACAAAGTCCCTTTTTGGAAGTGGACATGAAAGAGCCGCTCGTCCCCATGTGCTTGGTGAAGTTTAGTATACAAAATACATATACAGGATGCAGAGGAATTAATGTTAGTTATCGATAGTTAGGGGGCATGGTCTTCACAGATTTCTCTTTCTCCTTCTCGCTTAAACGTCAAACAACAATTTCATTTAACTTGAGGTAAAACTCCAGTCAGTATCTTCAGGATTTGAGATTAAGGGTTTGTGGCACCATTTAAAAAAAGCAATTCATTATCCCAGTTTCATGGGGCGAGGTTGTGAGGCGATTTTTTTTAAATAATTGTTGACAACCAAAAAACAAACAAAAAACGTTTTTACATATCAATTTGTCACAAAATTTCAGATTTTAGAGGGATGGCGCGCCGAACTGCACTGCCTGCATCTACTACTGGTCTTGGTGTTACTATGTTTACTGCCCATTCGACGTCTTCGATTTACCAAACACTGTCGTGCGATATAGCAAATGATCATACACGTACATATCCCTATGCGTGACACGGTGAAATGATATCGAATACTCGCTACAGCAGTCGGAACCCTGAAAATAAAATAAAACATGCTACACAGTTTTATGAATTAATTTATTACACAACTTGTGGTGTTGGAGTGTTATAAAGACATGGTATATTTTTCATATTACACTAGTGAAATAAATGTGAAAAAGGCAGATCATCATTCGGTCGTTATTTTCCGTTCAGCTCGGCGTGCTTCGGAATTGCGCCTTGTCGATTTCCGTAACCGTTTAAAATACTGGATAACGGAAATCTACGAGATATTTCCATTATTCGATGTCGTACGGAAACGATCGAGTCCAAAAACATCATCATACAAACATAAAAAATACAAAATTATATTATTCTAGCGATTGACATTTCTTAATAACCGACTAAATACTCATAAACGAGGTAAACTGAAAAAATGTATAATATTGACTAAAATATCCTTGGTAGATGCAAGATTAATACAAATTAATATTTCTAGATTCTAAGAAAAATTTCAATTTATTCCAATGCAACGTTTAATCCGATAGATTACTTCTTACATATGAACAGAGTAGACGTAACTAGCAATATAGGATAGTCCATTCATGTTGATATATTACTTCTTACATATGAACAGAGTTGACGTGACTAGCAACATAGACTAGTCAATACATGTTGATGGATTACTTCTAACATATGAACAGAGTAGACGTGACTAGCAACATAGAATAGTCAATACATGTTGATAGATTACTTCTTACGTATGAACAGAGTAGACGTGACTAGCAACATAGACTAGTCAATACATGTTGATAGATTACTTCTAACGTATGCACAGAGTAGACGTGACTAGCAACATAGAATAGTCAATACATGTTGATATATTACTTCTAACGTATGCACAGAGTAGACGTGACTAGCAACATAGAATAGTCAATACATGTTGATAGATTACTTCTTACGTATGAACAGAGTAGACGTGACTAGCAACATAGAATAGTCAATACATGTTGATAGATTACTTCTTACGTATGCACAGAGTAGACGTGACTAGCAACATAGACTAGTCAATACATGTTGATAGATTACTTCTTACGTATGAACAGAGTAGACGTGACTAGCAACATAGACTAGTCAATACATGTTGATAGATTACTTCTTACGTATGAACAGAGTAGACGTGACTAGCAACATAGACTAGTCAATACATGTTGATAGATTACTTCTTACGTATGAACAGAGTAGACGTGACTAGCAACATAGACTAGTCAATACATGTTGATAGATTACATCTTACATATGAACAGAGTAGACGTTACTGGCAACATTAAATTCACTCAAGAGGAAGAAACCAACGATTCCATACCCTTTTTGGACACACTTGCAGTAAAACCCTGTATCACCTCTAGAGATTTTCTAAATATGTATCACTATACAACTAAAAATAGATTTCTGTATTACTATACTAAATACGTTGAATTACGTCGTCGCCTACCTGTGTAAACAAGCTAGTCTCCTATAAAGTGCTATAATATTTTACAAGCTTTCTTATGAAGGTATATAATAAAAGTATCATTACTAGAGAAAGTGATCTGGAAGTTGCATCACCCATTGTGGATATGACATATATCCAGGATCACACTCGAGGCGAAAGCCTCTCGTGAGATCCTGCAGATATAACATGTCCACTCCAGGTGATACAAACTTCCAGATCACGTAATTCTAGTAATAATCCAATGTTGTCTTCCGACCACCATTTACACAAGTATGGGGTCATTCGTTCACTCGTTGACAGAGGTTACGACCTGGTCAAGGAAGAACCAGATAGACAAGAAGAGGAGAAAAATGTACGAGTATACGAGGCACTCATCACATGTAGGGACCCTAAGTGGGCCTTCAACACGGTAAACGTGAAAGATCTGGAGTAAGAAACAAAGAATAAATCAAGAACAAAAAATTGCAGACGACTAAAGACAAAGACAATCAATGAAGGGGCCAGTGTTGGTCGTTCCCTATGCGAAACTACTATTAAAGAGTATACAGAAAGAAGTGTTTAAGAAGCGTTGTGTAGCTATAGCCATTAAACCCTATCACACAATACGAACTACTTGTATTCATCACAAAGACAAACAACAAGCAGATAACAAGTGTGAAGTTGTGTACAAACTTAAATGCAAGAAATGTGATAACAAGTATACAGAAAATATATACAAGACAGACAGGGAGCAAACTTGAAATTCGATTAGAACATAAGAAAGATTGTGACACCAATAAGAGAGCAGAACGTAACCAACCTAATCAGAAATCACCAAAAGAGGCTTTACCGACCATGCTGACACCGTGAATCATGTAAATGACTGGGATGGGACTGGGTAGTAGAAATGGAATGTGACCAAAACACCAGACAAGTGAAAGAAGCCTTAGAGACTGAGTTACAGACAGATGCCATAAACAATATGTATGTATGTATAGGTTCAGGGTCGCTTTTAACATGTTTTCAGTCACATTCTTACGGTGTATACTGGTAACAGTGCTTAATTTTATAGTGCTGCCACACTGAAATACCACGCCGTAGATGCTTGGCATAATACCCCAACCTAGTCATATTATACTGACACCGGGTCGACCATTCCTAACTACCCTCTATATGTTGAACGTCAAGCAATGAAGCTACCAGGTCTGTAGTATGACATGGCCAGTGACTGAACCACATGCTTACCACAAGCGAGGCGGTCGTACTACCACTAGACAACGTCGAGGCGAAGGGGACTCTCTCCCGAACTACGATCCGGTTCCCGCAGTCTGACGGATAGTGGAGGAAATAGCCGGAAATCACCGTTTACAAAGTCCAAGGAAGGCCACAGTAGTGGTTACCTATGAACAGTTTGTACTTGTCATAGCTGTGTTGCTTTTTACTTAAAAATATGTCATTTTTGTACTGGAACTTAAATTTATTTTCAATGCCGATTGCACTCCTTATTGTACTTTACTTCTCAGAACTGATTTTTCAAATACTAAAACATACACCTAAACATTGCTTATCTGGGGTATTGCTTTTAGAAGAAAGCACACTCAAATGATGGTACCAGTCTCTCCAAAACTGGTCTCCAGCTCAATGCTACATCTTGACCCAAACACTTACGTTCTTGAACGTATTCCATGCATAGTTTTTCACCCAAGCAGGTGTTGGTGGTGATAAGTAAACACTTAGTGGTTCTGGGTGGAATGTTTCCTTTCCATCAGCACCCAACGAGCTAAGAACTGGAACACCAGCTTGCTGAAAAATATAAAATAATCAGTATTTTAGTCTAGTGGGAGTTTGTGCTGTACCATTATGTTTTGTTCACTATGTGTATAGGTTACTGGATATAAATACATATTGCCTGGTGGAAAAACAAGTTTCCAAGTATTGTATCAGAGAAATTACAAATGACTATTAAATGTATATTCTCAAGTAACATGGTCATATGTTCCTAAACCGTTCCATTATGCTATGTAGTGTTGCATAGAGACCCGTGATTACAACTCCCCTTGCAGCGCAATGCGTAAGAGACGTTACGCATAGAGCTTCCCGCGATTACAGCTCCCATAGGAGCGCAATGCGTTAGAGACGTTCCGCATAGAGCTTCAGATTGGAGCTCTGTGCACAGGGTAGCTCGATGCGCTTCGTAAGTATACCCATAGAGCTCCAACATGACTGTAGGAGCTTAATGCATTGGTTGTGTACTGAATCTACGCATAGATCTCCCAACTACAATTTCTCTGGTTTTATATTTATATGTGTACTAAAATATCATGAAACTGACTAGTGTATACTAGGCACTAATGATCCTGTATCTGCATCACCCCTACCGCATCTGCTTCTTAAAGGAGAAGACTCGATGGGTCGGTACTGGACTTGATCTCAGTATATGCTGACGACCACCTTATCTTAATAATTTTATATGCCTTTTTTAATTAATCAATGGTTCATGTGTGTGTTGTATTATGTGATCCACAGTCTAATCAGAAATTTTAATTTATTTTGACATATTTCAGATTCTGTCCAGATTATTTGTAATTGAATACTTTTAATTGGTAAAATGTAATCAAATACGAAATGCACCATGAACTGCAGATAGAATACTTATACAATCAACGAGGGAAGGATTTGGTTGAATTTCAAATATTACAAATAACAGCTTTTGTTTCCCTATAAGAATTAAACAACAAAATATCTATTTTCTATCTAGTATAACGGCGCAACCGGTTTATGTCAAAACTTATGTATATTTTTAATGTAAAATTGTGTTGTATATTGTTTCGCTATCTTTCTTATCTAGAAGTCCTTTATTAATATAACGTCTATAAATACTAAAAAGGTGATCCATTGGAAGCAACACACATAAACAAGAGAAACAAGTAGCAGACTCGGTTTTATTGAGTCCGTTCTTTTATTGAGTCTGTTCATGAGAGGTAATTATAAGATGCAACACCTCTCACGCCTCCTAGCACCGGCTTAAGCGATATGCTACTTTAAAGCAACACAGAATGTGCTTGATGATCCCAAAGGACAGATCAATAATAACACTACTGATTTGTAATCGGGGCGACTTTTTAGGGCCGACACACAGCACTAAACAAACGCTAGTGTGAATGACAATACATACAGAAAAGGCGATCCGTTGGAAGCAACAAACACAAACAAGAGAAAAAAAGTAGCAGCCTCGGTTTTATTGAGTCTGTTCATGAGAGGTAATTGTAAGATGCAACACCACTCACGCCTCCTCGCACCGGCTTAAGCGATATTCTACTTTAAAGCAACACAAAATGGGCTTGATGATGCCAAAGGACCAGTAAATAATAACACTACTGATTTGTAGTCGGGGCGACTTTTTACGGCAGACACACAGCAATAAACAAACGCTAGTGTGAATGACAATAAATACAGAAAAGGTGATCCGTTGGAAGCAACAAACACAAACCAACAAGAGAAAAAAAGTAGCAGACTCGGTTTTATTGAGCCTGTCCATGAGAGGTTATTATAAGATGCAACACCTCTAACGCCTCCTAGCACCGGCTTAAGCGATATTCTACTATAAAGCAACACAGAATGGCTCAAGTCTACGCATTGTAGTCCTAGATGAAAGTATTTCTTTTGCGATTTATCAGTTTTGATCTATCTTATCTTGAATTTTAAAATATGTGATCGTAATATATAAAAACGAAACGACTGAGATCATATAGTTAGCTGCAGTTGAGTATCTACCTTGTTTAAATCTTGGGTAGTTTTAAGAAATTTAAATACATGTCCTGTTTAAGCTTACTTTCCCAGGTAACTTTATTTCTCAGGATAGTTCATATAATGCAAATAGGTAGTGACATTGTTGTGAAAAACTCCGTCATTAATCCACTAAAAGTGTATCCTTTTACAAGGCACTGACATAGCGCGGTCCAAATTCCCGTTTTCGCACCATGTGACCAAATCAAGGGAGATCACCACAACTAAAAATGATCGATACTATTGGAAAGGCGTTTAACGCAGGTTAACTGACAAGGAGTGAGCATAGTTTACCTGTCTCTATGTATTTCTATGGATTCGCATGAGACAACATGTTTTATATTTAAAACCGATATTTAAAAATGATTTAATCTAATTTTCGACGAATCATACATCTGAAAATATGCTAAATTGTTCTGTATGGATTTTATAGAGTCTACCTTTGTCTGAAAAATTACAGAAATCACTGTGGTCGTTTTGTAATTACCTGTAGACATTTCCCAATTTCGACGTCTTCGTCACCGCCATCTTGCCTACACCCGTTTTTCTTGAATCCATGTTCGACCATGGCTCGTAGAGCCAAAGAACTGATGACGTATCCACCGCCGCCACTCATGTAGCCATTACGCACTAACGGCTGAGTAAATAAATTAAGTTTTTTTGTTTTGTTTGTTTGTATGATGTTTTACGTCATTTTCAACACATGTAAGGTTATGTACGACGGTTGAATTTTTTATGGTGGATGCAGACCTCCGACTTTTTCTGGGTAGAACCAGTACTGTACACCCCAGAAACATGTTCATATCGGCAACAAGATTAGCGGCAGGAAGTTGTATTCTCACAAATATTAACAAAATGTCATAAGTTCCCTCCCTTGGCACTCAATATACACCTACTTTTTTGAGGGCAAAGGTTAATACTATTCATCCAAGCGACTGACTATTGACCCGCAACAGTGAACTTGACTCGGTCAATAGTTCATTGTTGCGGGTCAATAGTCATTCACAATTATAGCCATTGAGAAAAAATTGATTGAATCGTGATTTACAAACATGACGTCACTTATCGAAAGCCGTGACGTCATTATCAAAGAAAACATATATTGACCTCTAAAAAGACTATTGACTTCTAAATAGTATTTTGACCGCAAAACCGGATTGAAAACGTTCTATGGTCAATAGTTCGTACTAATGATTTCACGTGACTGCTTTTTGGCCAATAAAAACTACGTATTTTAAATGAATATATAATACTAACTAATTTTATCAGTTTCCGGTATAGCCGATAATACTAGTAGTCGATGAGTCAAATACCTTCATGTGAAATCCTAGGTACCCGGATCGGCCTGGGTCAATATTGGACAATAAATAACGTAAATTCTCCACTATGACGTAGGTATCATCATCGGCCTTTAATATCCAATCAAAAGTGTCGATATAAGTGTTGTAGACATGTTCAAAGGCTCGCCGAACCTTTCCCGTGAGATGATGACGTCCTTCTGTAACTGTGACATGTAAAACATCGGGAAAGGATTTTGTGCTTCCTTTATCTGCAAAATAGGCATTCGGGTACAAAATTATCCAAACAAGAAGTGAAATAAAGTTTTAATTAAATCAAATCACTGACCGTTCTGGAAACAATTTTCTCCGCACACAAACACATGTTAAGAAACATTGAAAACAAGTTTTCACATTTTTAGCTGTAGCGGCCATTTCGGATTTCGCTTAAATGTCAATTTCATATATTTTCGGTAATGTTTCAGTGAATATCATAAACAAAACGAAATGTAGTTTTCATAAAGTGGCACTTCCAAATTCTTTGATCGTTGTTAATATATTCTTACATTTCGGATTGAAAAGCGGTAAATTGGTCGGCGTCGGCCCCCGGGAAAATGGGCCTTTCATTGGATCATGATGAAGTTGTGTACAAAGTTTCATTGTTATACACCTTATACTCTGAACGTTATTGGCAATATTAAGTTCTAGATTAAACCTTTTAGAAATTAAAAATATTTATAAAAATATAAATAAGAATTATGGGCATTTATCAGATGTATTATTGGGATCATGCTGAAGATATGTACACAGTTTCATTGTTGTACAACTAATACTTTAATAATTACTGTTAACGTCAAGTTCCAGGTTAAACCTTTTTCAAAGGGAATTAATTAAAACAAATATGATTCAGAGAGTTATATATAGTTCTTCATAGATGTATTCATTGGATCATGTTGAAGATGTATACAAAGTGCCATTGTTGTACATCTAATAATTTGAAGGTAAATAGCCACAATTACTTGTAAATGACAAGGTTACGTTCGAGGCAAAATATTTGTTCAGATTGAAATCATTACAAAACAATATGAATTTGCGAGTTCCTTATCAGATGTATTCATTGGATCATGTTGAGACCTGTACAACGCTTCAGGTGTAACACGCCCATTGAATTTTGCATTGAGTTGAATTAAAATGTAAATGCCATGTTGTCATTCATATCTAGGCCCAAATCAAAAATGAATAACTTACATTCTCATCACAAATGACACATATGCTACCAAAAATCCACTGAAAAGTGTGGGTCATATATCTTCTAAGAAAGAACTTGCCTCATGAATGAATGCTCCCTTTAAAAAAATAAACACTAAAATGCCAAAATATTGTATTCATACACTCATTTCCATATAAGCAAAAAAAATTCAAAACTCACAATTTTAAAATGACAGTGCTTGAAAAATGTAACAAATAGATTAACAATGTGATATAAACCAGAAATGACACTTTAAATTAGTGAGAATGCCTTTTTTTACAAAAAGAAATGAGAATTATTTATTGAGCGCCATTATGCGACTACCCATGGCCGACACTTCTTGTGACGCAATGGGTGTGTTATACCTTCATTGTTATTAGTTAGGCTGGTCCAGGTTAAACCTTTGTTCAAGGGTAAATAATTCAAAAAAGCATCAGTCAGAGATAAAGTCCCTCAAAGGGAAATAGTTCAAAATATGTTTTAGAGAGTTATGGGCCCCTATAAGACGTATTCATTGGATCATGCTGAATATGTGTGCAAAGTTTAAACGCTGTACATCTAATACTTTGAATTTTATTAGCCACAATAACTTCTAAAAGACAAGGGACTGTACAGCTTTAAACGCTCCAAGTTAAGTATTTTTTCAAAGGGGATTAACTAGAACAATATTAACCATAGAGTTATGGGCATTTATTAAATGTATTCATTGTATCATGCTGAAGATGTGTGCAAAGTGTTATTGTTGTAGACCTTATACTTTGGAATTTATTAGCCACAAGCACTTGTCGTCAAACTGTAAATGGCAATTTTAAGTTACAGGTTAAATCTTTTAAGAAAGAGGAATAGTTAAAAAATATGTAAACCAGAGAGTTATGGGCCGTTATTAGATGTATTCACTGGATCATGCTGAATATGTGTACAGCATCATTGTTGTAGAAGTTATACTGTGAATGTATTAGCCGCAATCAGCTGTCCGGTAAACGTTAACGGTCAGACATACGGACGGACGGACGGATGGACGGACGGACAAGGCCACGAAATAATATGTCCCTACGGACGTACCAAACCGTACATTTCGAAATGGTTGGCCATTGTGAACTTAATTAAACGACGCTTACACTTAGATTAAACGCTGACTTGTGGTTATGATATAATCTTACCAATGGCTATGAGTTCATCTATATTTGAAATATACTTCAGAAAGATATATTTTTACTAATTTTAAATGACATTGAATGACAAAGATGATGTTGTTGATAAACATCATAAATAACACAGTCATAAGGTAAGTCAGTTTAAATGTCTGGATTTGGATTTACGTTTATCCCGATTAAGTAAAATAACTCACCTTGATAACCAAATAAAAATAAGTGTTTATCACAGCGCCTGGCCCATGTAGCATTTACGGCGTCCATCTTCGATTTACCGGAAGTTGTAGTCAGAATCAAGCAAAGGATTCTTACTTTAGACGAAGTCGTTGTATTTTGTTGCAAATAACTTGTTTTTACTGAAACATTGCATAAACAGAACAATGTGAAAAAATGTACACGGCTCCCAATTTCAGAAGTTTATTTAAGTAAGACTGCAAAACCTCATGGTGAATCGATAAAACGGGTTGCTGCTCATTATGGTTCATCCTGATTCAGAGGCAAATACATGGGGGTCCCGCGGTCCTTTGACTTACCTCTAGGTTTACTTGTACCATGATGAGCATAAATCATACTGAAACACTTATGAGAGTCTCAGAAATATTGTAATAGCACGGTAGTCGCAACGGTCAGGATTTAAATAATCCGTTCTATTGTTAAAGGAGGAATAAAAGATTATCTCTGGAAGGATTAAATATAATAACACTAGACTAGTTTCATCATCATTATATGCGTGTAAATGATATGCACGATATAAGGAACACGCCGGACACGACGAACTGAGTGGTGACGAGTATCAGCTATATTAATTTGTGTTGCAGATTACATCTTTTGTATAAATCTCTGTTTAAATAATGATGTATCCGTTTAACGGATGTATCCGTTAAATATAACTAGATATGACAGAAATATGTATATTGTTAGTACCTGGACACAGTACTCAGTACTAGAGACATGTTATGTCGTCTAACGGAATATGACGGAAACTGACGGATTGACGGATTTGACCTAGCACACTTTAGATGTTGTGTGTGTTGTGTGAGTTGAGAGTTATTTGAAATGCGCGCTGACTCAGTATATATACACAATCGCGCCATGATACTTAAAAGTGAGGTCAAAATCCGCTAATCAATTAGGTCACGCCAATATCAACATGTGTCTTAAACTGACCAAAGAAAATACTGAACGGCAAAATCCGCCAACCTCGTCAGAACTCCGTCGTCTACTAAATTCACCGTTGGAAACATAAGTCATATTTCAATCACCTATTTACAACACTTAATGATATAATTTTTATGTACATGTAACTATGACAGATGCAGCATAATGAGACATAGACGATGTAAGTGCAATGATTAGTTAATGTTATTCTATCTCATATAATATTTCCTAGTTGATAACGCACTGGCAAGGCACGAAAAGTAATGAGTTTCCGCGAATCCGTTGAAAATGACTTGTGAAGCGGTTACTTAGACAATGTTATGTACACATCATTATCTCAAATGGCTTAGTAACATAATACAACATAGCATGTTCATCAAGTTATTCAAGGAAATCCGGCGTGCTCTAATTTACAACATTCAACAATAACACTGTAGTGGGGAACATGTAAACACAACTAGTACTTTGTACGACAATATCGTGTATAATTTACGAATAAGTCGTGGAAAGCACATACTATCGCTGAACGATGAGCGCATCCATATTGAACACGTGACGGAATTATCTTACGTGATTGGTCAAATGTTACATTTTATAACTGGAAGTCCATGGAGGCGCTAAGCGTGGAGTAGCATTGACATTGAATGTTGTTTAACAGCTCATCAACACAGTATAGGTTATTTAGAGCCGCCCCAGAGAGAGGGGAAGGATACATAGGAATCCGGGAACCTGCCCTACTCTTATTATCGAATAGATTCCTATGGTTCTTTAACGTGCTCGGAGGACAGACCGATACACGGGACCACCCGGTTTACGTCCCCATCCGACGGACGAGGCTAAGGGAACGTGTCTTGCCCAAGAACCGTGGAGTAGCAAACCGTTTACATCTTGGAAGTGTGTGTGTATGTTCTATTTCGATAAAACCATGAATGGCAAGTCGATAGCGCATAATCGTTGTTTATTTACCACAATTATGTATCAAAACTATACACTATGTACTCATACGAATATTTGGATAATATGGTAAATGATTAACATTTTACGCTGTCCGTGTAAATAGTAATTTTAAAAATATCCCGTCAACTGGCACAGTTGTTAAGGAAATAACGCTTTTAGTGCGTTTTAAACTTGCCATTCACGTTTTTATCGACCTATAGCATACACACTTCGTTCGTTCGCTCGTTCGAATCCATCGTCATTCATTCGTACGTTCGTTCGTTCGTACGTTCTTTCGTTCATTCGTTCATTGAATGACAGATATATAGTTTCGCAAATGCGTTAGTTAAGAACAAAGTGGATTTAAAGGATAAAAGGCAGTGTTTACACATTCAAGTCATATGGTGACTGACAGTGCAAACTGTCAGTTTGAAATAATTCAGACTGAACACCATAGCCATGTTATACACTGCCAAACTGATAGGAGGGAAATGATAGTCTATTGTAATAGTCTACTCGTGTATGTCTCTGCCAAAATATAATGGATACTACAGTCTTGAAAATCTCACAGGATGATTGACATAAGGTGGTATGTTAATAGAAACTAGACCATGTATAATTTTGAAGAACAGACAATGTCGGGCATCAGAACGTCATTACTGTAGGGAGGGTCATGTAAATAAATACTGATAAAGGTGATACATGTAAGACCATTAAGCATTGCCGTTACAATAGATTCATATGAGTAATCAGTATGTATCCACCTTGTCGCTCTTCGCTGCACCCTTTCCAACTTGTTAATGTTGTTCTGACTCCATATTGTTGAGGCAATCTCAACATCTCGTTCACTTCTTCGAAGCATAACGGGATTGGCCGAGTTCCCACTATTAAGTGATGAGGAATACTCTCATACTGTACGGGCTAGTGATATATCTGCAGTGGATCTGATGTTCAGTTGTTACTGCTGCTGTTGCGTTTTCGGTATCCTAGTCTTCTACTACTTGAAGTACTAACCTTCTTGATGTGATGGTTCTAAAGCAGATCATTGCATATGCTGACACGATGATACGTTGCACTACTAACAGTCTCAGGAACTTGACCAGTTTACGGGAGTTCTTGAGCGTATGATTTGGATAAGTGTACACTTACAAATTCTCGACCGGCCAAGACCTCATCATGCATATGTCTTACTTGCAGATATCCTTGGTTCTTATGATTATAGAGTAGCGAAGAAATTAGAAGCATGCCGGTTGACCTAGGCTAACGCTTACATAGATCAATATTCATGTCCCATGAATCTTCCCATTGTGAGAGCTTGTCTAGGTCCTGCTGCAATAGTTGAGCGTCTTGAATACTGGAGACTGCAAGGTACACTGCGGTGTCGCCTGCAAACAATCTTACCTTGGACTTACTTTGACGTAATATAAATAAAAAAAAAAGAATCGGGCCCAATACAGAACCTTGTGGTACCCCTGATCTTACTTCGAAAGTATCCGATCCTTCATACTCCAGGATTAACTGCTACATTCGACATGAAAGCTTCGATCCATAGTGTTTCAATCCTGATATCGTACTGATATGAACAGAAGTTTGTTAGTATTTACCTTGTCGACGGCCTTACTAAAATCGAGTAAGATAGCGTGTCTGTTGTCAACTTACCGAGTTCTTGAGCAAGTCTTCCATCAGCATTATCAATTGCGTTTCGCATGAACGCTTTGCCCGGAAACCATGCTGCAGGTCATAAAGAATGTTATTTTGTATGTAAATGATTGACTATTTGATGCAATTACATGCTGAATGACTTTACATAGTATACAAATCAGTGATATAGGGCGATATGTTGTGTGGAATGTGTCCGTTAGTTTCAAATAAAATTAATACGAGGCTTGGGAGGCCTGCATTTCTCGATAGATAAGCTGACGGTTGTAATTGCAAAGACAGAAACAAAACTAATAACCTGTTCCTTCTAAATGGAACATGTTATGGTGTTTTTTCTTGAAAGGTATATATTAAAAAAACATTTGTTGAGATTGGCATATTTATTGCGTCTCTTTAGTTTCAAATGAAATGAATAGAAGGCATGGGACGGGCCAGCATCTCTCAATAGATATGCTGGCGCTTGTAATTGCAAAGACAGAAAAAAACTAATAACATGTTCCTTCTAAATGGAAAATGTTAGGGTATTTTTTCTTAAAAGGTATATATTAGAAAAACGAGGTTGTTAAGATTGATGTGTGCATTTTGCCCGTTTAGTTTCAAATGAAATGAATAAGAGGTCCGGGAGGGCCTGTATCGCTCAGTAGATAGGCTGGCGCTAGTAACTACAAAGACAAAAAACACTAATTACCTGGTCCTTCTAAATGTAAGATGCGCAATGTAATAACGGTTAACGCAACTGAAGCAATGAATAAACACTTTTTATTCACTCGGCATTTAGTCATCCTGAAACTAGAAAGACAAGAGACTTTATCACTAGCCTCATGTTGGTCACATGGTCCTTAAAGATGTGTCATGCCCATCGCAGAACATGATGACGGCCAGTAAATCATTTTCGTCATTTTTTGTAAACATTGTCACTAATTTTGTGTGCATTTTTAGTTTATACCCATTGTTCATCTATTTGTGATATGGAATCTATTCGATAATAAGAGTAGGGCAGGTTCCCGGATTCCTATGTATCCTTCCGCTCTCTCTGGGGCGGCTCTAAATAACCTATACTGTGTTGGTGAGCCGTTAAACAACATTCAATTCAATTCAATTCTACTTTTTTGTAGATTATTTTGGCAGCACATAGTCCATGTGTCAACTGGGTCTAGATGTGAATGAAAGCATCGCATTTTTATTTTAAAGCGACTAGTGGCGATCTTGTAGAGTGAGAGTGCTCATCAAAATACAAATGCAACCCTTTATTTTATATGAAATGTGATATGTATTTAATTAAGTTACCTTCCGGTTAATTATTGTAATTCAATTGGGGATTACTTTGCTAAAAGTTGTACGTTTAAATCAAATGATCTGTTATTGTATTTCTGTGCTGATATGTTATTCTAGCATGTCGTTCTACAAAGGTGAACAGGTAATCAACATAAAAAGGTGAATATGTAATCAATATGTAACGCATGTCAAGGATTTGACCAGAACGAAGCTAGGCCGTTCACCTTGATTCAAAATATATGGTAGGAAGAACTGATGGTAAAAATTGGGAAGAAAGTGTCTTGTAAGGAAAAACGGTCGTGGCATGTTTACGTCTTCGTGACAACATATTTTTTTTTTTAATATGCTTTTAACACAAGTGACTTGATCTGTTATTATGTTAAACTTTGTTCCAAGTTCTTATCCATATATAATGCTATTTTCTCTCGGCAGCTATTTTCGGCAGCTATTTTACGCTTGCGTAAAACCTTGCTTGTTTTCCAATCATATAATTACCTCCCATTACAGCAGACCTTTATTTCCTCTAAGGATAGGAGAGTATACATGAATATAACAGTCAAAATACAATCAAAATATGTACAAATCAACATATAACTAGCAAACATACAACACATGTGACTTAAAGAAATGAGTACTTTAACTATTCAAACTAGTCAGAATATTTACAAAGCACATAGAACACATACGACAAAGATGAATTTATATAAGTCATAAATAGCAAATGGAAGAAAATAAATTAAATAACATATGGTGGTAATAAAAGATTGCAATTATTATAATATTATGTGCCACTTTTCGAAACGAAAAACAAAATATTACAAAATGTGTTAGTAATTACGAAGTTCTTAATAGTTTTAGTTCTATTATAGTTCTTCTCGGAGATTCAGAATCGTAAAACATGTATTAACTAAGACTGTAACAGGTTAATAATTACTGATAAGGGTGATTCTTTGAAAGCAACAAACACATGATGCAAGAGATTATTGAGTCTGTTCATGAGAGGTAAGGTAAGCAACACCTCTCATGCCCCCTAATTAGTTGTGATCCAATGTTAATATCAGAGTTATCTCCCATTTAGTTAAAACAGCGTATTTCATATTTAAAAATACCAATATGATAAAAAAAAACATGGTTAAACGTCACTAAATAACAGTTCTGAGTTTCAAGTTATAAAAACCGCAAAATCAATGGATATTAACCTTGTCAATATAATGCAATAACGAACCAAAGCTTAAAAAAATTGAAATTACCTTACTTTACATTGAAATAAGAACGAACTTATAATATATGTAAAGCAGCTAGATTAAAACATTTTGTTATGTTTTTCGTAGATATCGTTTCAAACACAATGCCCTCTGCCAAGAATAGCCTAAAATATGTAGAATATGCGCAAATGAATTTGCCTTGCAATTCACTTGCTAAACTTATTTTTATCTGTATATATTGGGCTCGTTGGTCCCAAAAAACCAGTAAAAATAACACTACTTAGCATGGAGAGACACGTTACAAACCGCCACACTGCATTAAACGGCCACTAGTGTAATGTGTTTGTTTAAATTTCGATCACCAAATTAATGGTTATCCATTTATTGACCACGTAATTGGTCTGTGAGGGTCGGTATGGGCCACCCCTCAACAAACCGTACATATATAGTTGTAAAATGCATACTATATATATATAAACAGTTTTTAAAATATTAAGAAGAAAGAAATGCATATCATGATTAGAAACTGTATAAATGGGGAGTTTTTTTAAATTTCTTTACAATATTCAAAAGAAGATTTAAAATACAATTTTGATGAAAGGGGGTCTCTGCAGTCTGAGAGTCTTTCAAAATAATTTTATTTGCAAATACACCAAATTGCTGTGTGTTCCTTTAAATCTTGAAAGCAGTAAACATTTATAAAATTGTCAAAATATTAATTTTGTTACTTTAATACGCCTTCATTGATAATTGTAAAGAAATGTTTGTTTTTTCAAAACCCAGCATATATATCCTGTATAAAGAATTGTTTAAGGTAGATCAATACAATGCTAACATAATCAATGTTTGAGTGTTTCAGTTTTTAGACAAGATCCACATACTATCTCCGCTGAGTTTTCTTACAGTTGACTGTGTGAATCAAAAATGGAGTTATCCAAAATAAATATATAAGATATTTCTATGGAGGTTTGACTCTCCATCAATATTCAGTGGGAACGGCGGGGAACATAATTTTACAGATATAACTACACGTCTTGGGATTTTCCTTTTGATTTTCTTTTTTGTCAAAAGAAAAAGACAAAACAAAACACAAGAAGAAGAAGGCACAAGCTAGATGTGTTGCACAGTGTAACTCTTAAAATTTAAGACAAAACTAATTAAGTAGGGATTTATAAGTCAACCAAGGTTTTTCAAATTTATCAAATGCAAAACTTTTTATTGTGTTTATTTTTTCTGATATATGTATTTATTGTATGGTTTAAAATTTACGAACAAGGGTAATCTTGCATTTATATATGAAGTATTTTGCATGCAAAATTAAATTATTTAGAACATTGTCATATTCACTAGACCCAAATAGTATTGTTATTTTGTAGTCCATTCCCGTTGGATTATTATTATATTATTGTCATTGCAGTAAGTAATCTTAAAAATATCCCAACATATTTTGGTATATTTACCATCCCAAAATAAATGTGTAATGGTTTCTAAAGACTCTGTGCAAAAGCTACAGGAATTATCATTTTTAATCTTCATTTTTGTCAAAAGGATGTTTGTAGCTCAATAATTCTGTGGTTTATTTTTTCCTGAAACCATTGTAATCTAGTAACTTTTGTACATTTAAAAGGTATTTTGAATTATTCATTCCAATCTCTGTTTATATTTATACCATATTGCCCCCATTTGACTATATATTTAATAAGTATATCATAAATGGGACGACAGCCTTTCTGTGCGCTTGTTATAAGGGACACTATTGATTGGCAAATTGAATTTTTTTAAATTGATAACAAGATGAGCAACATTTTGTGTTGAAGGTAGCCCCGTATTGCTGCAGTCATACCTTCATATTCTAAAAAAATGTGAATGCACAGCAAACTTTTTGATAAATAGCGTAAAAGAGGGAAGATTACCATTGTTATCCATTACATCATTAATAAATAAAATACTTTTATCATACCATCTTTTATAAAAACAAAAACCACTTGATCTTCCGATCCTAATGTTATTATTATACCATAACGGTTGTGTTAAGAACTCTTTTCATTATACTTTAAAGCCACCTATATTAGGCTCGTTTAAGCCATGTATAGGGGAACTGTTGTAAGAACGATAATCAAATAGCGACTATCAGTGATTGCTTAAATGGACATGATTTAGATTTTTGAGCAAAGACGTTTTTATTAGTGCGATATAGTAAAAAGTGCAAACTTTAAGGTGTGTTTAAAACGAAGAATGCTATTGTTTTGACGTGGGCGAAGGGGGACATTTCGAAAACATGTAATACACACAAAACACGCTTAATCCTAAAGTTCATGAAAATTAAAATAAACTTACCTTTTTAAAACATTTAAAACAACACTTATATTCCAATAAAATACTTTCATTATATCAGGTGATTTGATAAAAAGGGTATAAATATAACAAAACAAACAACGAAATCGTGTTCACTTGTTGCTTGCTACATGTACCAGAGTTTTTTTTACAGTAGCTGTCCACCGGTGCAGTAACCGGACACACGTAACGAATAATACAGATATAATAAATCGCATAAATAATTGACAGCATAGGAATATAACGTTCATACCGCACTCGGATATCGGAAAAAGGTGTCGTCTTTTTACACTGACATAATTAAATTAAGGAGACCTCAATATATTACAAGAAAACTGTGATTCCAATAGTCACAATAGTCGGGTAAATTTAACCATGAAAATATGTAATGCCTTTAATGACTAAGAGGCAGTTTCTTATTGAAAAAATAGTATAAACGTCCGAGTTTTATAAACTTCTGCGAATTAATGAAATCTGAAAATTGAAAAGAACTAATATATTTGGTTAATTACGTCAAAAGAGAATTTGACCAAAGAACTATTTTATTAAACACTTCAGTTTAAGATTATTCTATACTATAATATACTATAATATACATGTATTGTATAATCACTTCTCAACATGTTGTAAAGCATGTTGTTTTCTGAAATTTGTGTTTCAATATTGTTTATTATTGTATAAAATAATATAATAATTGTAATATACTGTTCATTTAAAACCATGTACTCTGCGCGAAATCATGTTCCAGTTAAGGTTGTCCGGTAACACCGCAAGTTAAGGGTGTCCGGGTAGCGCCGCCAGTAAAGGTTGCCTGGGTAGCGTCTCCAGTCGAGGTAAAGGATGTCCAAGTATTGCAGCCAGTAAAGTGTGTCCGGGTAGCGTCTCCAGTTGAGGTAAAGATGTCCGGGTATTGCAGCCAGTAAAATGTGTCCGGGTAGCGCCGCCAGTTAAGTGTGTCCGGGTAGCGCCGCCAGTTAAGTGTGTCCGCGTAGCGCCGCCAGTTAAGGGTGTCCGGGTAGCGACGCCAGTTAAGTGTGTCCGGGTAGCGCCGCCAGTTAAGTGTGTCCGGGTAGCGCCGCCAGTTAAGGGTGTCCGGGTAGCGCCGCCAGTTAAGGGTGTTAAGGGTGTCCGGGTTGCGCGGCCAGTTAAGGGTGTCAGGGTAGCGCCGCCAGTTAAGAGTGTCCGGGTAGCGCCGCCAGTTAAGGGTGTTAAGGGTTAAGGTGTTAAGGGTGTCCGGGTTGCGCGGCCAGTAAAGGTTGCCCAGGTAGCGCCTCCAGTTAAGGTAAACGGTGTCCGCGTAGTGCCGCCAGTTAAGGGTGTCCGGGTAACACAGCAAGTTAATGGTGTCAGGGTAACGCCGCCAGTTAATGGTGTCAGGGTAGCGCCACCAGTTAAGTGTGTCCGGGTAACGCCGCCAGTTAATGGTGTCAGGGTAGCGCCGCAAGTTAAGGGTGTCCAGGTAGCGCCTCCAGTTAAGTTAAAGGGTGTCCGCGTAGTACCGCCAGTTAAGGGTGTCCGGGTAACACCGCAAGTTAAGGGTGTCAGAGTAACGCCGCCAGTTAATGGTGTCAGGGTAGCGCCACGAGTTAAGGGTGTCCGGGTAACGCCGCCAGTTAATGGTGTCAGGGTAGCGCCGCCAGTTAAGGTAAAGGGTGTCCGCGTAGTGCCGCCAGTTAAGGGTGTCCGGGTAACACCGCTAGTTAATGGTGTCAGGGTAACGCCGCCAGTTAATGGTGTCAGGGTAACGCCACGAGTTAAGGGTGTCCGGGTAACGCCGCCAGTTAATGGTGTCAGGGTAGCGCCGCCAGTTAAGGTAAAGGGTGTTCGCGTAGTGCCGCCAGTTAAGGGTGTCCGGGTAACACCGCTAGTTAATGATGTCAGGGTAACGCCGCCAGTTAATGGTGTCAGGGTAACGCCACCAGTTAAGGGTGTCCGGGTAACGCCGCCATTTAATGGTGTTAGGGTAGCGCCGCCAGTTAAGGGTGTCCAGGTAGCGCCTCCAGTTAAGGTAAAGGGTGTCCGCGTAGTGCCGCCTGTTAAGGGTGTCCGGGTAACACCGCAAATTAATGGTGTCAGAGTAACGCCGCCAGTTAATGGTGTCAGGGTAGCGCCACGAGTTTAGGGTGTCCGGGTAACGCCGCCAGTTAATGGTGTCAGGGTAGCGCCGCCAGTTAAGGTAAAGGGTGTCCGCGTAGTGCCGCCAGTTAAGGGTGTCCGGGTAACACCGCTAGTTAATGGTGTCAGGGTAACGCCGCCAGTTAATGGTGTCAGGGTAACGCCACCAGTTAAGGGTGTCCGGGTAACGCCGCCAGTTAAGGGTGTCCGGGTAGCGCCGCCAGTAAAGGTTGCCTGGGTAGCGCCTCCAGTTAAGGTAAAGGGTGTCCGCGTAATGCCGCCAGTTAAGGGTGTCCGGGTAACACCGCAAGTTAATGGTGTCAGGGTAACGCCGCCAGTTAATGGTGTCAGGGTAGCGCCGCCAGTTAAGGGTGTCCAGGTAGCGCCTCCAGTTAAGATAAAGGGTGTCCGCGTAGTGCCGCCAGTTAAGGGTGTCCAGGTAACGCCGCCAGTTAATGGTGTCAGGGTAGCGCCACGAGTTAAGGGTGTCCGGGTAACGCCGCCAGTTAATGGTGTCAGGGTAGCGCCGCCAGTTAAGGATGTCAGGGTAGCGCCACGAGTTAAGGGTGTCCGGGTAACACCGCAAGTTAATGGTGTCAGGGTAACGCCGCCAGTTAATGGTGTCAGGGTAGCGCCACGAGTTAAGGGTGTCCGGGTAACACCGCAAGTTAATGGTGTCAGGGTAACGCCGCCAGTAAATGGTGTCAGGGTAGCGCCAACAGTTAAGGGTGTCCGGGTAACGCCGCCAGTTAATGGTGTCAGGGTAGCGCCGCCAGTTAAGGGTGTACAGGTAGCGCCTCCAGTTAAGGTAAAGGGTGTCCGCGTAGTGCCGCCAGTTAAGGGTGTCCGGGTAACACCGCAAGTTAATGGTGTCAGGGTAACGCCGCCAGTTAATGGTGTCAGGGTAGCGCCGCCAGTTAAGGATGTCAGGGTAGCGCCACGAGTTAAGGCTGTCCGGGTAACACCGCAAGTTAAGGGTGTCCGGGTAACGCCGCCAGTTAATGGTGTCAGGGTAGCGCCGCCAGTTAAGGATGTCAGGGTAGCGCCACGAGTTAAGGGTGTCCGGGTAACACCGCAAGTTAAGGGTGTCCGGGTAACACCGCCAGTTAAGGGTGTCCGGGTAACACCGCAAGTTAAGGGTGTCCGGGTAACGCCGCCAGTTAATGGTGTCAGGGTAGCGCCGCCAGTTAAGGATGTCAGGGTAACGCCACGAGTTAAGGGTGTCCGGGTAACACCGCAAGTTAATGGTGTCAGGGTAACGCCGCCAGTTAATGGTGTCAGGGTAGCGCCACGAGTTAAGGGTGTCCGGGTAACACCGCAAGTTAATGGTGTCAGGGTAACGCCGCCAGTTAATGGTGTCAGGGTAGCGCCAACAGTTAAGGGTGTCCGGGTAACGCCGCCAGTTAATGGTGTCAGGGTAGCGCCGCCAGTTAAGGGTGTACAGGTAGCGCCTCCAGTTAAGGTAAAGGGTGTCCGCGTAGTGCCGCCAGTTAATGGTGTCAGGGTAGTGCCGCCAGTTAAGGGTGTACAGGTAGCGCCTCCAGTTAAGGTAAAGGGTGTCCGGGTAACGCCGCCAGTTAATGGTGTCAGGGTAGTGCCGCCAGTTAAGGGTGTAAAGGTAGCGCCGCCATTAAAGGGTGTCCGTGGAGCGACGTCGGTAGGTAGCGCACTCGCTTCTCACCAATGCAACCTGTATTAGATTCAACGGCCCGAGTTTAAGTGAGACGGTACACTGTTCACTTGGACACGTGGTTTTGACCCCGGGCTATCCAGTATCTTCTTTCATGAAGAGCTGTCGTCTGCTTCATCCTGAGTAATTTGTAAAATATTGTGTTGTTTTGTAATCGGTTTTTAAAAAATAAATATTGTAATTTTTATTTGTGTATGTTATCATTATTATGATCGTGTCATATATTCTTTAGTTTCTTATTATCAAAAAGTTATCTGCAAATAAGCATGGTTGTTTTCTACGTCATACTATACTACGTGACATTTTTTCGCGTACACAACTAAAACAAATGGTAAAACAGGTATATTGTTATCATTTCTGTATGGATACTGAACGGATTTTTTATCAAATAATGCGTACATACCTTTAATAATCGAGTTCTTTGCTCCGCCGCTATTGACAAAATGATTCCCTTCCTGCATTTTCTGAGATTATCTCCAATCTAGCTTTCCAAACTGACGCGACGCTTTGGTCGCTCAGTAGCGGTATGTGCCCTTTTGATCAAATTCCGTTCAAAATTAAAGGGACTGTAGGCGATTCGAAGAAGTATGGGTGTCAAACAAAATACGAATAAAACATCATATTTTTTTACAGTTTCATATTCAATGTGCCGTCGACGCCGTCAATAAAGGTTGTCCTGGTAGCGCCGCCAGTAAATGATGTCCGGGTATCGCTGCCGGTAAAGGGTGTCCGGGTAGCGCCGCCGATAATGGGTGTTTGGGTAGCGCCGTCGGTAATGGGTGCCAGAGTAGCGCCGCCGGTTATGGGTGTCGGGCAGCGCCGCCGATAAAGGGTGTACGGATAGCGCCGCCAGTTAAGGTGTCCGGGTAGCACATCGCCAGTTAAGTGTGTCCCTGTAGCGCCGCCAATAATGGATGTCCGGGTAAAGGGAGTCCGGGTAGCGCCGCCAGTAATGGATGTCCGGTTAGTCCGCCAGTAAGGATTGGCCGGGTAGCGCCGCCAGAAAATGTTGTCCTGGTAGCGTCGCCAGTAAAGATTGTCCAGTAATAGATGTCCGGTTAGCGCCGACAGTAAAGGGTGTCCGGGTAGCGCCGCCAGTAACAGGTGTCCGGCTAGCGCCGCAAGTAAATGTTGTCCGGATAGCGTCGCCAGTAAATGGTGTCCTGATAGCGCCTACAGTTAAGGGTGTCCGGGTAGCCCGCCAGTAAAGGTTGTCCTGGTATCGCCGCCACTTAAGATTGTCCTGGTAGCGTCGCCAGTAAAAAGTGTCCAGGTAGCGCCGCCAGTAATGGGTGTTCGGCTAATGCCGCCAGTAAAGGTTGTCCGGATAGCGCCGTCAGTAAACGGAGTCCTGGTAGCGCCTCTAGTTAATTGTATCCGGGTAGCGACGCCAGTAAAGGGTGTCCGGGTAGCGCCGCCATTAAAGGTTGTCCGGATAGCACCTCCAGTTAAGGGTGTCGGGTTAGGCCTCCAGTTAAGGGTGTCCGAATAGCGCCGCCGGCTAAGGGTGTCCGCGTAACGCCGCAAGTAAAGGTTGTCCGGATAACGCCTCCATTAAGGGTGACCAGATAGCGCCTCCAGTTAAAGGTGTCCGGTTAGCACCGCAAGTTAGGGGTGTCCGCGAAGCGCCGCCAGTAAAGGTTGCCTTGGTAGCGTCTCCAGTTAATGTAAAGGATGTCCGGGTAGTGCCGCCAGCAAAGTGTGTACGGGTAGCGCCGCCAGTTAAGGGTGTCAGGGTAGCGCCGCCAGTTAAGGGTGTGCGGGTTACACCGCCAGTTAAGGATGTCGGGTGCGCCGCCAGTAGAGGTTTCCCAGGTAGCGCCTCCAGTTAAGGTAAAGGGTGTCCGGGTAGTGCCGCCAGTTAAGTGTGTCCGGGTAGCGCCGCCAGTTAAGGGTGTCAGGGTAGCGCCGCCATTAAAGGGTGTCCGGGTAGCGACGTCGGTAGGTAGCGCACTCGCTTCTCACCAATGCAATCTGTGTTAGATTCAACGGCTCGGCGTTTGTGCGAGGGTACACTGTTCACTTGGACTAGTGGTTTTGACCCCGGGCTATCCAGTATTTTCTTTCATGAAGAGCTGTCGTCTGCTTCATCCAGAGTAATTTGTAAAATATTGTTTACTATCAAAAAGTTAAAGTTGTTTACATATAATCAGGGTGGTTTTACCACGTCATACTATACTACGTGACAATTTCTGAACGGATTTTGTTATCAAATAATGCGCACATACATGTACCTTTAATAATCTAGCTCTTTGCTCCGCCGCTATTGACAAATTGATTCCCTTCCTGCACTTTCTGAGATTATCTCCAATCTAGCTTTCCAAACTGACTCGACGCTTAATATTTTCTAGTTCATTGTCTTTGCTAGTATATAGTTGTTCATAGAATTTCTTAGTCTCTTTTAAAATTTCATGTTGATCTGATATGATTTCTCCATTTTCTTTTTCTATTTTAGGAATTTATGATGGAACCTTACAGAATGTAATGATGGAAATTTCATATTCCCAACATTATATATGCTTTGGCATAGCAATTTGGAAAATGAGTAAACAGTGTCCATAATTAAAGCTTACCTTTACACATTTGTTAAAAACACAATTATATAAAATACCAATTTATTCATTATCAATTAACACTTATTATCACAAAAATTGTCAATACAAACTTAAAACTAATTATAAATAAAATTATCGATAAAAACTGTCAATCCAAACTTCTTTGATGTTCCTTTTTTATGAAATACTTGTTAAAGTATTTGTATTAAGGCATTGTTCATGCAAAATGAATAAATCTATAGAAATATATTCAACACTAATTATCAATAAAAACTGTCAATCCAAACTTCTTTAATGTTCCTTTTTTGTCAATCCCAACTTCTATCTATTTATTAAGTTTTGAAGAAAGATGAAGTAGGAATAAATCTTGGTGCTCTTCAATAATCTCAACAATTCCTAATTACTTACAAGTTCTAGGGAAGGGGATATTGTCCTCCTTAACAAAACCATGAAGGGGTTATAGTCTTAGAGTGAAGGGGATAATGTCCTAGTGCGAAGGGGCTTTTGTCCGCATATGCAAAATGATTAAGGGGCTATTGTCCGCATGTGCAATATCAACCATTGTCCTAGGGGCTAATGTCCATTTACCGTATCACGTGAATGTATCATTATTACTAATGAACTATATGTATATTTATCAAAAAAACTCGTTATCATACTCTTCTCATAGTATATTTGTGTAACTGTTGCCACCAAATGCATTGTCGATGAACATGTATACTCGTATATCTTTGAGCCTGAATGAAAACTGAAACTGATAATATTATTTTTTAGATGGAAGTACATATATATTGAATTATATGTACAAGTCATAGCAATATAATTCCCATATGAGTTCAAAAACCGAACCGACAAACATATTTTCATAAACAAAAAATTATCCAAAGGTTATATGCTGCTTAATTTAATGAATCTAGGACAAATGCCCCCCCCCCCCCCCCACACCGGACAAATGCCCCCCTGCTCATTTTTGTATAGGTGGACAAATGCCCCCTCATGTTTTTGTATAGGTGGACAAATGCCCCCCTGAACTTTTTACAAGGTGGACATAAGCCCCCCTGATACATATTCCCAGTTTGTAAGTAATTAATCTGTTTGTGTTGGTCACACTTTGCTTTTTTATAGCTCTGAATACTTACAAACTGGGAATTACCTGTGAATTATGTGATTATTCCTTTGTATGAATTTAATTTGCAAAATTATCAGGGGGGCTTTTGACCACCTTGTAAAAAGTTCAGGGGGGCATTTGTCCACCTATACAAAAACATGAGGGGGCATTTGTCCACCTATACAAAAATGAGCAGGGGGGCATTTGTCCAGGGGGGCATTTGTCCGTATACCCAATTGAATGCATGTGCTATAAACTGTGCAACCAAAGCTGTGGTTTGTATATGGACTATTAATTATGTTTAGAATAGAAATTATTCCCCCCTGTGTGTTATATGTATTTGACACAATTATAGCTGTGTGTATTTTGCATTTATGGTGAAGATTATTTCATATCGTGTTTATGTTTTATCATACTCTTTTCATAGTATATGTGTGTAACTGTTGCCGCTAAATGTATTGGTGATGAACATGTATGTTTAAGCATGAATAAAAAATTAAACTGAAACTTTTTAAAACGAATAACATTCACATGAAGAATAAAATTGGTCGCGATCTTTCAAATATAAAAAAAAACACGACAATTTTAAATGGGTATACTTACTTTGGCCAATTACAAACATGGCAGAGGTATTATTTAATCATGATGGTGCTAATTGTTTTCGCCAAACTAATATGGCAACACAAAGACACCGTAAACAAATGATTCATTCTTCGTTTTAATCAAAGTAATCGGCGAATGATCTAACTACCAGTTTGACAAATTGTGAGAAAAGTATTTCAAAAGCGTGTAAGAAATAATAGATGTCTTTATTCGGCCTAAATAAATAGGATAATACTTTAATATATACAAACAATGATAACAGTGTAGTGAATGAAACCAATTACAGTCATAATAATAATTAATTCAGACTTAATTCAATTCAAATCTATTTTTTATTTACAACACACATTACAATGTTTTTAGCCAATACAATATATGCGGATACAATTAAATGCAATGAGAGAAAGTATGTTGTAAATACAAATATCTTTATTCGGCAATAAAACGTTAACGCACATGCTATGAGTCAAAAAGTTCGCCAAAAGGCCTAGTGCCATAGGGCGAGCAAAAAAAAAACTTTACCTACCCTATGAGTCAAAATGTATAAGTAATGTATACACATTGAAAGATGCTATGGATTCATATGTGCTGTAATTTATATTAATTAACATCATGCATAAATATGTTGATGTTGAAAATAGTGAAGTAAATAAAGTATTGAACAAATGAACATGATAATAGACAGATGTGTTGCCAAATATAATATCAGTTATAATAAGAATAAGAATAAGAACAATTATCATTACCCTCAGACGACCTATCTAAATGGTTTGTTTATTGATTGATTTATTCGCCTGCAATAACTAAATAAAGACGAGAAGCCGTATCCCCTGCTTAATACTACGGATACTAAACGTGCAATTAAGTATTTTAAAAAAATAAACATTAGTCGGTCGTCCCCAAAAGTAAATATAAAAGTCAGTATATTGTTGTCATTATAAAACAACCTAAGGTTCATCTTATAACAATCACATTTAATTTCATAAATTGGCATTCGCATCGGTTTCACCAATCTACCAGTTTCTTTTTTTGTAATCGATGAGAAGAAACTACTGGTTTTGTATATACTATTCATCATTCTATATACACTGATATAGTTTTTGTATTCATTTATTAAAGCCCCTGTCCATAATTATAAACTTTTTTTTTTAAACAAATTCAAAATTTGTAAATCTGTTGCTCTATATAAGTTATTAACAAATCGAAAAAAGATTTTACTAAAATCGGTAGTTTAATGGAGAAATAAGCGGGAAATCCCTGGGAATTCCAACTTCCGTCGGGCCAGACGGAAGTTGGACAGATTAAATGCAAATTTCAATAAAAGTAGGTTGGTTTAAACAGTGCACATGCGCAGTTAACGGTTCGTAGTTCAACAACAAATGGCGGATCACGAAAGGCATAATAGTGACAAAAAGGATTATTTTAGCAGGTGTTCGCAAGATCGCAACAAATACGACGTTATTTTGAGCAGCAATTAACTGGAAGCAATGTAATCCAAATAATCCTAGACTAGTACCAGTGTATATGACGTGATTCATGAGACTCGTCGACTTAGAAACAGAGCGTTGTGGACTGGAGTTCGGACGTATACATGTGCTATTTCGGATGGAATGCATCACGTTATCGATGGATCATGCATATTGGTGGTTGGTAATTTTGATCAAAGCCTTCTTCCTTATCTTTTTAAAGGGTTTAATCTATAGGACTAGAACGGTAACGAAACACAAGTAGTGTATCATGCTGAGGAATTTGGAACAAAACATTTGATTTCTCAAATGGGGCACCGCAGGGGGCAATTGTATGCAGTACGACTATGCACATTTTACATAAAAAAAAGAAGAATTAGTTTTCCTGTGTGTGGTGGGTTGTCTGTATTTTCATACTAGACGCACCCACCACACACAGGAAAATGAATCGTTTAAGGAGGGTGCGATGCTAAGGTTCATTATTTGTTTCTTATTTTGTTTTACAGTGTAGCCTGTAGGTAATAATTCAACTTTGTGAAATGTTAATTCTCAAATGTGTCAACAAAACTTTCTTCATATACCACACAAGTGTTTTGTCAAAGATATACGCCATTACCAGCAATACAGTATAGCTAATTAAAACAAAAACTCTGGGAGCATGCCCCGGACCCCCCTTTTTTGTCGGGCCTATATGTGCATTTTAGGTCAGCTACGCCCCTGTTTAGTGTTGTTTTTCTGAGGTCAAACAGATGATACAAACATATTAAAAAAATAAAAGATATCAAAGTCACCAAAGCACAATTTAAATCGATGCAGGAGCAAGCGTACCATTACATAAGCGTACCAGCGTATAAGCGTACCATTTTAGGAGCAAGCGTCCCATGTATAGGATATATAGTGGTAACATAGGTGCTAATTTGTTTGTGGTTTGCACTGCGACTTGATGATTATAATGGTGATAATTGCATGATAATTGCATGGTGAGATCATTTTTATAAGGGAATATGAATAATTTATCACACGCTTGTTTTATTTTTTAGTAGTTTTATTTACATTTATATATACACAACAAATAAAGATATAGAAGACAAATATAGAGTTTTACATACAAGAAATAAAAGATATTTACTTTCTTAAAACAGAACATTTGAACGATATTTACATTCTTAAACAGAACATTTGAAGATATAATTTATTTTATTTCAACAATTAGCAATTTCATCATTAAAATATTAAAGCAGATATAGAAGACAAATATAAAGTTTTACATACAACATGTACAAGACGCTTTACATTCATGACAGAAATAAAAGATATTTACATTCTTAAAACAGAACATTTGAACATACATGAAAGATATTTACATTCTTACATTCTGTAGGCTTAGACATCATTCGTTGTGGCTAAGTCTGGAGTGAATGCCGATACAGCGATCTTATATTTTATTTATATCATTTATGAGCGTCCACTTATTCACTCATTGATATGTTTGTCCGTGTTTGTGTTTCATTGCGCGTGTATCAAAATGAAACATGCGTTTGCGCGTCCGTCTGAGCGTGTATAGTTCAAACAATTAATTACTAATTAATTAGTTGTTCTTTTCTTCACTCATTGGATGCTTAAAAGTACCATAAATAATGAGAATATAGTCATGCATACACATCATGCACATACAATTTTTTTTTTTTCATCATTTACCTCGGCATTCACTTAAATATGAATATATTATCAATAAATTGATAATTTCACTGCTTATTATCAATGATCCATTATGTTTTATATTCGATATACTAGATAATTGATATACCAATGAATCACTATATATTTATATATGTGGTACGCTTGCTCTCGGAAAGTGGTACGCTTGCTCCCGGTACGCTTGTGCAATGGTACGCTTGCTCCATCATTCATTTAAATCTACTCGTCATTTGTCTAGATATCTGCTTTACATTCCAAAATCATGTTTCTGTTATTTTTGGCAATCTGATGCAATCGTGATATTGCGATTGAACTACTCAGGGTTTCCCCCAGGGTCATAAGGCATGTCACATGCAACATGCCTTCCTGGAAAAGAAAGGAAAAACGACATGCCTTCATCAGAGCAACATGCCTTAAGTCATTCTTAATGTTCATGAATAACAGATTTAAAAAGAAGAAAAATAGAATTTCTATGGTGATTCTTGTTCCTTTTGCACTAAAATCATTAAAGTATGTTATTTTGCCATTTTGCCATTAATAGGCAATATTTTTTCAAGCCCAGTTTGTTAAATGTAATGTCAGAACAACATGCCTTCACAATTTTCTGGGGGAAACCCTGCTACTGATGTCTTAATGTTCCTGCATTACATGTATGCGTCTTAACGTAAGTACATGTAGTTCAACCTCAGAAAAACAACACTAAAATGTCCCATTACAGTCCTTCATAAATAATTATTATAATAATCACCAAAGATGCCATTTCCTGTGAGTCCCCACCCCTACCCCTTGATACTAAGCTGTTTATTTGGCCTTTTCCCATTTGCAAAAAACTCTATATTTTCCCAATACTGGGTAAACAAATCCCCAATCTAAAAATAATTGAATTGGGTTTTAAGGCGCGCCAACACATGAAAGGTTATATGGCGCCTTACAGGAATGAACATGCCAGGCTCATCCTCCATCTACATCAGAGTAATGCTTTAAATTCTGGAGCCACGTTTATTGTTTTTCTGCCACTGCTCTAGTGATTTGAATTGAATGTTGTTTAACGGCTCATCAACACAGTATATGTTATTTAGAGCCACCCAAGAGAGAGGGGAAGGATACATACCTGCCCTACTGTTATCATCGAATAGATTCCTATGGTTTTTTAACGTGCTCGGATGATAGACCGATACAAGGGACCGCCCGGTTTACTTCCCCATCCGACGGACGAGGCTAAGGGAAAGTGTCTTGCCCAAGGACACACCGACGGAACTAAGTGGCACCACGGAGGATTGAACCCGGGGCCTCCGGTTGCAAATCCGCCGCGCTACCGACTGATTTGAGCGAGATGGCACCTAAAACAATGCAGGGGTCATCATGAAGACCTTTAATGAGTATGAATAAAAAATGATTATAGATAAAATGAATTTGTGGGGTAATCTACAAAAATAAAATATTACACGACGTTTCACAGACTTTTCCATTGCTTGTATGTTAAAATCACTGCACAATTCAACACATGATTGATATTATACCTAAAGCATACATTTTAATAAGCATTTTCTCTTTGAAAAATAGCGAAAATCACGATCTTTTACCCCAGTTTTGACAGTCTAACCCTTTTCCCAATTTTCTTGAGAAAAGCCCTGTAATAACCTTAAATTATTATTATTATTTATTTAGGAATTGGTTTAGTGAATATACCACTACTGCGGGTAGTTGCAGATGTTTTCTGTACTTTACAGTCCAACCATGTGACTGGGCGAGCTGATTAGAAAATAGAGAGTCAGACCTGAAGACATGCCATTGTTGCCATTGTCAGTACTTGCTGAACACATTGCTGAACAGCCATGAAGAGCATTAAACCAACAAGACCAGGACTCACCAGGGATAATTGGTAAGTGGCACTTTAAAGGACTGATCCAATTGGTGGTCAGTGTCTGTTTTATTTATTTATGATAATTTGTTGGTGTCACTCGCCAGTTCCACTGTTTTAAGTGTTTTTCATCATTGGATTAGGTCACTAAAGAGGGCAGACAGGTCCATCGTTGTTATCAGTTAGTAGATTTATTAAATCATTTTAGAATTTTGTGATCCTTGGTTTCAAGAAACTCATTACTCACAGAAATTAAAAGGCACATTCAGTTCTGTAGAACTCACTGAGTTGTGTCATAATGGCATGACGTGATGTCATTACCAGAGTGTCATGTCATAATATCAGAAAGTGGTCATGATAGAAACAACCAAATGAAAATATGAATGAAGCATTCTGATTGTTGAAGTTCAGTGATAAAAATTGGGCCAATGAATTTAAAGCTCATTACATTCTCAGAACACACTGAGGTTTTACTGGACATAGAGTGTTCTTGAAACCCAGAAACACAAAATTCTAATAATAAAACAATTCTAAAATGAAACGAATGGTGTCGTTATTTTCTTTCGTAAAACAATATTTGTCAAATTGAATGCCAGCACTTTAAAGGAACACACAACAATTTTCATTTTTAAAACTTTGTCATTCTTTTTTCTACATACCGGTAACTACCATTTTTTCAATCATGAATTATAAGAATAGACTAAATCAAATTGTTTTTGCATATATATGTTATAATCAATTGATTATATTTCATCAATAATTATATTTAAACCTGTGGTAGAATAAGACTGAAAATGAAAACATTAAGATATTAATTTCAGTTCTTGATAAACACTTCAAGATTACCGTGTGTCCCTTTAATATTCAGAATGCTCAAGACTATGTAATAGCGAGTCTGGTGTCAGCAAGTTGGCTTATTAAGCTGAGACAGACTATCTGTTCAAACTCCCCACAGTGGTTACTTCCCCTTTCTATTACAGTAACCACTTTCACCACAGAAATTTATAGTTGAAATCCAGCTAAGTTTAATATTTTGGTTATAAATATTTTTTAGGTCAATATTTCAACTTGCTTTGTTCATAATATAGGAAAATAGTGTGAAAAACGATTTTTGATTACAAAAATAATTTTATTTATAAAGTTAATTTTAGCGAATATATATTGCTCGGCTGTCCGCACTTAGATCGACTGGAAACTCTCAGGACATCTGTGCCTGGGTACTGCCCGGGTGTGTGAAAAGTGTCTTCGAGCTGCTTCCACTGGTTAAAATACCTGCTTAGTCTGAGCATAATTCAGTAGTTACTTATGAAACTAGTTTACCCTTGAGTCGTAGCTAGTAGCTATGGAGCGTTCAATTTGTAGTTTATTTTATATGCACGTCGGTTACAAGCATGTATTCCGTTGAGACCATTACAGAAGCTGTGCGTAAATTTAATAAAGAGATTACACACAAGCCAAAACCGGTTGAATGTTTCAATATCTTCTCGAAGGTGATGATGTTATTGTCAATTTGCCTGTTGGTTGCGGCAAGAGTTTGCTGTAACAAGCATTACTTAGCATGCCTAGAGTATTGCAGGGGCTTTTTTTCCCTCAGTTTGGCTGAAAAAATTGCCCTATTTTTTGCTTACCATTAACATGTTACATTATTTACCTCTCTCACATTCTCAGCATTATTATGTTTGGGATACATTTAATTAAGACAGTTTATCTAAAATGTACTTCTTTTGCATATTTGCACACCCAAATCTTCAATTTCTGCCTAATACACTGTTCCCCCTATATCTCGAAATACCATTATTTTTTCCCCTTTAACTCAGAAAACACGCTTTCTTCCCCTTTAACTCAGAAATCACGCTTTCTTCCCCTTTAACTCAAAAATCACGCTTTCTTCCCTATGGAAGGGCCCATTGAAGGGCATGGGCCTCTTCCGCTATTTCTGAAAAAAACAACTGATCACCATTTTTTATAATCAGATGGCCTCCGCTATCGTCACGTGATATGTGTGGTGGCATGGGCTGTTGGCTATTTTTTTAAATCAGATGACCTCCGCTATCGTCACGTGATATGTGTGGTGGCATGGGTTATTGGCTAAAATATCACTGCGCGGAGGTTACTATCTGTTTTGTAGCATGGCGTACATGTACTTAGTAACTCTGTGACGTCAGAGTAACGTCCGTACTGTAATTCCTCTATCTGGTGACTGGTAGTTGTAGTACGGTATAGCCACGCCCCTTTAGTTGCCCGAAATTAACCGATTTAATGCTTTGCATTCATCAAAGGAAATTTCACCGACCATGCTACACGTTTTAATATTACGTGCTGATTACATGATGGGTTAATAAAAGTGACGATGAACAAAGTATCTTTTAAAGATGGTCATCTTAAAATTGTTCAAAAGAAGTACAATTAGATTGTTTATTAATTTTACATAAATTACTAAGTACTACAAATTGATGATTAAAATTTAAATTACTCTCAGTGGCATGGATAAGAGCATTATTATGAACGGTCTTGTGAATGGAACCCAGGCAAAACACCTGACTAAGACTTTAATGTGAACTGGAGTCCTACCATCTGCTAAAGGTCCCAATTGTAACAGTATGGGTTATTTTCCAAAAATATAGAAACCACTGTCACCGTGATCATCGTTCACAAGAAGGGCGCTGACATGGCCAGTGGATAGTGTGGTGGACTTGAAATTCATGGAACCTGGATTCAAGCCTCACCAGTGCCACTAAGTTCACACCTCCGTTACTGCTTCATTTCTTCATCTTTCATCAGTTCGTGTGCACAATATGACCTATTCATGTGTCGACGTGCCGTAAAACACCATTCATTCATTCATTCAAGTCCTTCATGGTAATAAAATAATTCTAGTTCAATATTTTTTGTCGACTATTAAACTTGAAAATGATGTTTTTGTCGGTAAGACTTGTCTTATTTGTTACAGGGAAATAATGACAGCCAGCATCCACCACCATAGTACATTAAAAAGAGAATATCAGCCCATCGCTGGCCTCGATAGAACAACTGACAACATGATCAGCAATATTTTCATCACTTTGGGAATCTCAGCCAAACATTGATGTGTTTCTGTCACAAAGAGGTAAATGTTTAAATGTAATACTTATAATAAAATATACTGTGTTTTACCATTTTATACAGTATTGTTTCTAATTAGCGCTCCCCCTTTAATTAGCGCCCCCACCTAACTTAAAAATAATAATCTTACCTTGAGGTGTAAAAGTGGTTAATATCCAAGAAAAGTGGTTAAAATCCAAGAAACGGTATACACAGAACAGAACAGAACATATTCTTTATTCACTTAAACTTTACAGTTTTTCGTGATACACAAAAGCATATACATACATTCAATCTACACGTGAATAGTTATGGTGTATGACAATACATTAAAAAATAAATTGAATCAAATAAATACAAATTCAGAGGTATAATAAATATTGGATGCACTCCTATTAGCAATTTCAGTCTTAGTGGAACTGACACTAATCACAATATACAGTAGGGAATATCCCTCCGCCCAGAAAATCAAATTTTCTTAGTAAATAAGTTAGGTCGCTATTAAATATTATTATTGTTTAAACGATTTATACGAAGCAAAAATGCTTTATTGATAAATTTGCTTAGCAGAAGTATTTCTGATTTGTTATTACTTTGAAGGAGAAGCGTAAATTTATACATACTAGGTCTATGTCTATAGAAACGCTTTAAATACACTGTTCTTAAATCTGAATACAAGGGACATATAAACACAAAATGATACTCGTCTTCTACTTCATTTGTAACACAAAGCTGACATACACGATTATTTCTTTCAATTCTTTCTCTGCCGAATCGACCAGAATGAATGCGTAAATGATGTGCCGATAAGCGTAACTTTGATAGAGATGTTCGTAAGCTCCTAGAGATAATAATATCCAAGTAAGATTCAAATGCTAAGTTTTCTTTAACTACCTTATACAACATAAGTACCTGATTCGAATCAACTCTGGCTCTAAATTCTTGTAAAAATTCATCCAGTAGTCTTTGTTTAAAAATACATAAAAATGCATTGATATTTTCTACATTTTGGTCCTTCCAAACATACATAAAACCATATTTCTCTAGCAACATTTTAACCTTAAGAAACCAGTTTGTATATCCCTTTTCTACGTCTTGTAACGAAGACTCTCTAATGTATTTTATAATGATATTTTCACTATTGCATATTTTTAACCAGAACTTGATAATACGTACATATCTATTTATATAAAGTGGAAATCTTCCCAGTTCCCCATAAACAGCACAATTGCTTGTGGATAGTCTAACTCCCAATACTTGTTTACAGAACCTTAAATGTAAATTTTCCAATGGTTTAGACTTTGAGAAGCCCCAAACTTCGCTCCCGTAATTTATAGTTGATGAAACAAATGCATCAAATAATTGTAAAGCTAGTTTCGGTTTAGTCTCATGTATTTTCAACTTGGCAGTAAGCGCATTCATTGCCTTTAGACCTTTACCATATAATGTATTTGTATTTAGATTAAACGTACCAGTATAGTTAAATGTTACCCCCAAATAGTTAAAATCGTTTACTGCTTCAATAACCTCGCCTCCATATTTCCATTGTTCATTTCTTTTAATTATACCCCGTTTGCGAAATACAACGATTTTCGTTTTAGCCACATTAACTTCTAAGTTCCATTTTTTACAATATTCTTCTAGCCTATCCAATGATGCTTGTAAATCTTCGGGCGTTAGACCTATCAAAACCATATCGTCTGCAAAAAGTAGCAATATAATACAAATATCCCTAAAATTAATTCCACAATCTTGTCTGTTTTGAATAAAAAGTTCCAGGTCTTCTACAAATAGTGAAAATAAAATTGGAGAATTTATCTCCCCTTGTCTTAAGCCCACGGCTATATCAAAGACATCAGAGAAATTATTGCACATTTTCACACATGATTTGACTGATTTATACATGTTTCTTATTATTCTTAGAAGTTTGCCATTTAAACCCATATTATACAATTTGAACCATAACGCATGTCTATATATAGAATCAAAACAACGTTTCAAGTCAACGAATGCACAATATAATCTATTATTTTCATTTAACACCTTTTCAATTAGTGCCTGTAATATAAAAATAGCGTCCGTTGTTGAACATCCTTTTTTAAAACCAAACTGCGAGTCAGATATAACATTATTCTCATTACACCATTTAGATATACGTTGGTTTAAAATACAATTAAACAATTTTCCAAAATTAATCAATAACGTTATTCCTCTGTAATTATTAACATCACTTTTATCACCAGTTTTAAATATCGGTATAATAAAACCTTTTGTCCATGCCTCAGGAAATATTCCTGCATCTAGAATCCTGTTAAAAATATCAGTAATATGACCAGACAATATATCACTAGCCTCACTGAAGTACTCATTTAAAAGCTCATCTTCGCCGCATGATTTTCTACGCTTTAACAATGTAATACATCTGCATACCTCTTCGTGAGATATTCGTTTATCTAATTCTTCAAAAACTGGATCGAAATCTTCAAAATCGTTAGCCTCATTAAAATGTTCTGAATCTGTATGCGTGGAATGTATAACTTCGGCAAACATGTCTTCGAAATAACTTTTAAAATCATTTAAAGGTACCTTTATATTGTGTGTTCCCTTTTCGCAATTAAAATAGCGCCAAAAATCACGCGGTTTACATTTCTTTAAGTTTTCAAATTCTTTAGTCAGTTTAAATTTATAGCTTCTGGCCTTTTTTTTAACTAACGTTTTATACACACACTTATGAATTTCAGTTTAAATGACGTGGAGGACGCCTTAGAAACGAGGAAACTAGCCATTCAACCTGTCAATCAAAGTGTCAGTTACAGCGTGTGACACTACCTATCAGTCAAAACAAATTCGGGTTTAACAAACTACCGTATGATTTCCAATAGTGACGTTTTCGACTTAGTAAACTACTGGTAATGAGTTATGGCACAGGGTCTTTGTCTCGCCTATTTTTAGCATTATATAAGGAAAATAAAATGTGTACTGGATTACGAAAAGCGTTCAAATAAGCGCCCCTTCCAGAAAATGTCACGCCCCCAGGGGGCGCTAATTAGAAACAATACGGTATGTGTGGTACCTAAAATATTACCACAATGTCATGCTTTTGTTTTTCAATTCGAAAGTTGTGATAAGGCCTGCTGATTTTGGGGAAAAGAAGCACAAGTCTGACAGAAGTGTGTTTTTCTGCTATTTAGGGGAATGTTTTTTAAGGCAACATTTTCATTAAAATGTATGTTTTAGCCTTAGGTATAATATCGATAATGTATTGAATTTAGCATTGATTTTAACATGCTACTTTTATATATATTTTTCTCTAAGATTGGAAAGTTTTCAGCCAGTCCCTTTAAAGAGCTAGAGAGTTTGTTTCACTATAATATAGTCCATCTTACTCTTAGTAAACTTCGGTCTTGATAAACCAGCACTGGATAAAAAACATAAAGAGTTAAACTATAAAGAAGACAATTCATAATCTGGACAAGTCTTCATGTATATATATAGCATGTTCTTATTAGTTACATACTTGTTCTTATACATTTGCTTTGTTGCATTTATTTTATTAAAAGTCTTATGTATATATACATGTAGATTACTGATTTATGAGTAATTACATTCATTTGTTTTCTCCAGTTGTTTGATGGGTGCCAAATGGAGTACAGTATCAGTATATATCTGGCTGGACATGGATACATTTAACACAGCTTTAGTAGCAGATATTAGGCTAAAATATTCAGCTAAAGCAACATCTATCATACTTCATATTGGATTAGTGAAAATAAATAGTCGTGTTTGAATAACAATATGCTAGCCTATGGTGTTAACATGGATGCCGTAGTCTTCTAACACATTACAAATACCGGTACATAACATTTGAAGCATTCTTCAGTCCTTATTATGGCCACAAAAGGAATGTGCATCAATTGTTTACGAGTCGTCTGTGAATTCAAACATCAAGAAAGGAGCAGTCCAACTTGTGATGGGAAGCCCTCCAGTAACTAATTCAACAAGCTATCGTGATGTATGGCATCGTACACCAATATTGAGCTTGTGCAAGTCCCAGGCGGCAGAGGTTCATCTTCACTTAACTGATGCATACTAAAGACCATGAAAGCAAGTTCCTGGTTCCACTCACATTCCTTACTGCATACATAACTTTTCACAATGAGTTTGTTCCAGAAGAACAATGCACAATGTTGAAAGAGTTCAGTTAATATGAATTTTCATATAGACCAGGCATACTATTTCTCATAAATGTCATTTTACAAGACACATATTACTGTTACAATTGACTCTGTGAGACAGAAATGTTTACCTGGTGGTTCTATACACTGGATGTATTTGCAGGTCTGAGGGAATATAAAACAGGCATGTGTTCAATACAGAAGGGTTAACTTCAGAATTTAAAGGGTCACATGGCAATCTTGCAGTACTAGTAATCAAACATCAAAATTAGCACCCCAATGTTGTGTTTCCGTTTATAATATCATTTGGGGGGATATAGTAATCGCACCGTCCGTCCGGATTCTGTCTGTCCGTCATTCCGAAGTTTGTGTCCGGACCGTAACTTCACAACCCCTGCAGGGATTTTTAAATAGCTTGGCACAAGTGTTCACCATAACAAGATGATGTGTCGCGCGCTAAACCAGGTCCGAACCTCAAAGGTCAAGGTCACACTTGAAGTTCATAGGTCAAAAACAGGTACGCAATTTCGTGTCCGGACCGTAACGTCACAACTCTGCAGGGATTTTAAATAGCTTAGCACAAGTGATCACCATAACAAGACGATGTGTCACGCGCAAAACCCAGGTCCGTACCTCAAAGGTCAAGGTCACACTTGAAGTTCATAGGTAAAGGTACGCAATTTCGTGTCCGGACCGTAATGTCACAACCCCTGCAGGGATTTTTAAATAACTTGGCACAAGTGATCACCATAACAAGATGATGTGTCGCGTGCAAAACCCAGATCCGTACCTCAAAGGTCAAGGTTACACTTGAAGTTTATAGGTCAAAAACAGGTACGTAGTTTCGTGTCCGGACCGTAACTTCACAACGCCTGCAGGGATTTTTAAATTACTTGGCACAAGTGATCACCATAACAAGACAATGTGTCGCGTGCAAAACCCAGGTCTTCAAGGTCACACTTGGAGGTCAAAAGTCAAATTGTGTCAATAACTCTGGCATTCAATAACTCTGGCATTCATGGACGGATTTTCAAATAACTTGGCACAAGTGCTTACCACAGCAAGACGAGGTATGTGGCCCCAAGGTCAAGGTCACATTTAGAGGTCAAAGGTCAAATCGTGTCCGGTCAATAACTTTTGCATGCCTGGACGGATTTTGGACGGATTTTCAAATAACTTGGCACAAGTGCTCACCACAACCAAATGAGGTGTCGTGCACAAATCCAGGTCCATGGCTCCAAGGTCAAGGTCATACTTAGAGGTCAAAGGACACTTCGGGGGCATTTATCACTTACAGTGATATTTCTTGTTGACTTTAAATCTGGTTGCATTCATGATATAATTTTATAGCAACATGTATTACTAATTCAGGTTTTGTTTTCATTATTCTACCTTAGCTTTAATATATAAGGTTGGTGAAACATGATCAAGAATAAGTAATTCCCCATAGTAATTTGCCTTAAAATATTCAAATAGTGTTTGATTATAATAGCAGATATGTGACTTAGGTAGAAAAACTTTACATAGTCCTATTTAACAGGTCGTTAGTTTTAAACATACTTGTATCAAGGTTGCCATGTGTCTCTTCATATTCTTTAAATTAGTCTTTAGCTCCACTGGCTGAAGGTCAGCAGAGCTTATGGGATGGCGAGTCGTCCGTTAACCTTTGCCTTGTGAACACGATATGGACTTAAGTTTTAATTTGTTCTTAAAGACACATTTCCCAACTGAATGAAGTCGATGAAATATCATGGATAGCATGCTTTTTAACTGCTTACTTCTCGCTGACTGATTACCACAGAGACATTATATTGAGGCCCTATCACAGTTGTTTTTTTTCATTTACTATTACCTTAGTTTTTGATATAAAATATATTGTAACTAAAAGCACTCTATTGTTTATTATGGGGGAGCATATAGTCGCCGCTTTTTCCGTCCGTCCGTGTGTACGGACGTGCGTCACACTTTTTGTCCGGAGCATAACTCAAAAAGTATGCTTGATTAAAGTTCGTGTGAATGATTAGGACAATGAGACGGAGTGCAGTTCATAGGAACCATAACCCTAGCTTCACGACTTTTTTTAATTATCTCCCTTTTTGAAAAATCTTATCCGGAGCATAATAGAGTTCCGTACGGATTCATTTTGAATAAGGAAGCACTCATACTAAACATTACGTTTTTATATGTAACTTTCGGGATGCATCCATCGGTTCTACCGATTCTCTTGTTGTTATTATTAATATCAGAAAACAAACAACAACACACGAACTAGTAGTGATAATTTTACTGCATCTTATATTAATATTAGTTCCACCTATGGCCCATATGAGGTTGTCCATATGGATTTGGTAACCACTGTCTACACTTGTATTTTTGCATAAGATTTTTTAAGATTTGTTAATTGAAAGTGATAAGCCCCATTGCGGGGTGATTTATGACCTCGGGAGGACCATTCGACCAAACATACATAAACTTGGGGTCGTCCGTGGTTGAGTGGTCTCAGACTCACATGTCCCTAACTGCTGTGGGTTCGATTCCCCATGTGGCCAGGACTGTTTAGTATGTGAGTATCAAGCTATCCAGCTTGCTTGCAAAACGCCGGTGATTCTACTCAGGTGCGCGTCCGTGCACGAAAAAATGCCCGGGTTTGCACCTGGGGTCTTCCTCCACCAATAAAAAGCTGGAATGTCGCCAAATGCCCTTAGCTGTTGGTGCAACTATAAAATCCAGTTTAATGAATTCATATAAGATTTGGTTGAATTCCGACAAGCGCTTTCTGAGAAAAAGTCGTCAGAAGCAAAAGATAACGACGACGACGGACAGACAACGGACGGACGAAGAGTGAATCCAAAACATCACATTGAGCCTTCGGCTCAGGTGATCAAAAACACTTACAAATGACAAAGGTTTTTGAATTTTGAAGTCCCGATGAGTTTTGTGCATTTGAGATTTACTAAAATATGGCAGAGAAGTAACTGATAATAGTATATTGTGCTAAATATACAAAAACTATTAATTGTTAACACGTGTCTTTTAAGAAAATCCATATATACATAGTTGTTTTAACATATATACAAGTGCACATAAAATGCAAAACGGTTATAATTTTTACTACAATATTATACACTCTTTATGGGTCGGGCCTCATCCTTTGACAAAAACCTAATAATCTCAATTTCCTTGTGCAAATGTATTTCTAACAGCGATTTACAGTTACGTATAGAAATTCTCCCCCCCCCCACCCCCCACCCCCACCCCCCAAATACAATAGGCTCGAAATGTGTCTTTAACCAGACTTTGTCGGTGTCTTTATATCATTGAAAGCTTGGACAAGTAGCCAGCTCGGATTAGTAACACGATAGTTATTGCCCTAGCTTCAAAGTGAAGTGGGGGCTTTATAGGAACCACATTGTATTGTCACTTCATGTCTCATAACACATTATTGTGTCGCCTACATAGCATGACAGACACAGGTATCACTTTGTCCGTCTTCCATCGCACGTTAATCTGCCACCTAAACCTGGCCAGAACTTGAAAAGTGACTTATGTTTATAAATCTTCACACACATCTTCATCTTATGTCATGGAATGTCGTTACACATGTCCAATAACTCTGACTTTCATTTTGGCAGAGTTGTGCCCCTTTTCATAAAACTTTAACCTGCAAGCTAACCTAGCTCATAAATCAGCAAAATATTGATATATTGTTATGAAACTTGATACAGTTCCTCCTTTAAATCAATTATCCAATGCAGAGATGTGACCCTTTTTATAAACTGCAGCAATTAAAAAAAAATCTGCTCCATAATTCAAACGTTGCAGTTAGAATTGAATTGAATGTTGTTTAACGGCTCATCAACACAGTATGTTATTTAGAGCCGCCCCAGAGAGAATGGAAGGATACATAGGAATCCGGGAGCCGTGCCCTACTGTTATTATCGAATAGATTCCTATGGTTCTTTAACATGCTCGGATGATAGACCGATACACAGGACCGCCCGGTTTACGTCCCCATCCGACGGACGAGGCTAAGGAAAAGTGTCTTGACCAAGAACACACCGACGAAACTCAGTGGCACCACGGAGGATTGAACCTATTTTGACAAAAGTATGCCCCTTTATGTACTTTGTCAATGTTGGGGTTAACATTTTACGGTAAGCTCATACACTGTGTATCTCACAAACCGTCTGCCAGAGCTCAATAAAACTTCACACATATGATATATTCAGTACAAAAAGATAATGTGCCATGTACAAGTCATTACTTTGAAACCCTTGAGATCCCCACCCTATAATCATATTAATGCATACACACTTACCGGACCTGAACACTTTAAGGCGGGTGCAGGAATTTGCAATAACATGTCATCAACTGCTGAGCACATTCTCTTATGAAATTATAAGATTGACAGTTTTTTCAGCTTTGCGAAGTTGAGCAATTCAGGGTCATTCTTGGGTCCTCGTGTTAAGATCATTTAAGCGTTTTATTTCCCTTTAATTTCACGATTTTGTCGAGTCAGTAGAGCGATATAGGCCCTCTTGTTGATCTGATTTTTACTAAACTTATTAAATCACAGTTTATATGTAAGTGTGAACAAGGACAATAATCACTGATTCAGCCAAGTAAGAGCCATGGTAGCCAGTAGAGCGCCCGCATGCAATATTGGACCTCCTGTTACTGCTTAACATATGTTCTACATGTATTCATTTATAAATGTTCTATTTATAAATAAAGCATTTTATTCCTATATGCTGTTTTTACATTTAAATGGACATATACGTCAACCTTGATATTTAGCTCACCTGAGCCCAAGTGTGCTATTGGTATCACTCTTCGTCCGTCGTCATCGTTTAACATCTCCATATATACAAACTTTGGACCCCCGGGGAAGGCCATTTTGCATGTTTTTCATAGACTTGTATAGGAAAAGACTTCATCTCTGAATATTTTATCTACAGTAGCATGGACATACATTTATGATCCGGAATTTTTAGAGGAGAGGGGGCGCGCGCCGGGTGCGCCCCACTGTATCCGCTAGTGATGTAGGTCAAAGTCGTCTTATATGATAATATGTATTCCGCACTATAACTTCAAAACCATAACACCTACACTCGTAAAACTTCATAGGTACATTGCGCTAGGTGAGAGGAGAAACTCTATTGTTTTTGGGGCCAGTTGGTCAATTGAATTGAATTGAATGTTGTTTAACGGCTCATCAACACAGTATAGGTTATTTAGAGCTGCTCAGAGGGAGGGGAAGGATACATAGGAATCCGGGAACCTGCCTACTCTTATTATCGAATAGATTCAAATGGTTCTTTAACGTGCTCGGAGAATAGACTGATACACTGGACCGCCAGGTTTACGTCCCCAACCGACGGACGAGGCTAAGGGAAAGTGTCTTGCACAAGAACACACCGAACTCAGTGGCACCACGGAGGATTGAACCCGGGGCCTCCGGTTACAAATCCGCTGCGCTACCGACTGCACCACGCCAGTCCAGTAGTGGCCTTATATGGAAATGTGCATTTTGCACAATAACTTCAAAACCACAACACTTACTTTCATAAATTTTCATCTAGGTACATTGCCCTAGGTGAGTGAAGGAACCCTATTATTTTTGGGGCCAGTAGGTCAAAGGTCAGTGACCTTATATGGATATATGCATTCAGCACAATAACTTCAAACCCATAACACCTACCTCATAAAACCTCAAAGGTACGTTGCACTATATGATAGGAAGAACTAGATTGTTTTGGGGGCTAGTAGGTCAAAGGTCATGGTCACTTATATGGAACTACTCTTTCCGCACAATAACTTCAAAACTGTAACACCTAAACGGATACAACTTCATAAGTACATTGTCCTTGTTGAGAGAAGAATACTATTGTTTTTGGAGACAGTAGGTCAACGGTCAAGGTCACAGTATGACCTTAATATAAATAAAAATACGCTTTCTGCACGATAACTTTAAAACTCAAACCTACACATATGTACATTGCTTGGTGAGAGGTGAGGCTCTATTGCTTTTGGGGTCAGTAGGTCAAAGGTCGATGTCATAATTATATTGACCTGACACGGGCGTATAATGCATCATTAGGCGTCGCTCTTGTTTCCATAAATTGTATAAGGAAAAACATTCAAAGATTTTCTTCTCTGAAACTCCAGTGATACACTAACTGCGAATGAACAGCTAGATGCACCTATCCAACCAGCATCGGGGTCTATTCCCATCACTGGGGACATTACCCTTGAGTCATAACTGGAAACTGTTGAGATCCACACCCTAAAGCCATATATACATAATACACATACTAGGTATGAGCTGACAGATACCACTATCCAACCAACATCGGCCGTAGGATCCATCCACACTCCTGGGTCATAACCTAAACACCGTTCAGATCCAACCCATAGCACCATATACACTTAATGGGCATGAACAGAAGGATACAGCCATCCAACCAGCTTTGACAAGGAGTCCAGCCCCACCCATGGGGCTCCTAGGTCATAACTTAGAAACGGTTGGGATCGCCACTATATAACCATATATACACTTGCTGGGCCTGAACGTTTGAAGGGGGGCGGCGGATTTTTTTTTTGTGATGTCACATAAAACCGAGTCTGCTGCTTTATTCTCTTAATTGTGTTTGTTGCTCCCAAAGGATCACCTTTATCAGTATTTATTAACATTTCACACTTGTGTTCGTTTAGTGCAGTGTGGTGGCTGTAAAAAGTCTCCCCGTGCTACAAATCAGTAGTGTTTTTTTTACTGGTCCTTTGGGACCAACGAGCCCAATATAGGTGGCTTTGAAGTAGAATACCGCTTAAGCCGGTGCTAGCGGGCGTGAGAGGTGTTGCTTCTTTCATTACTTCTCATGAACAGACTCAATAAAACCGAGTCTGCTGCTTAATTCTCTTAATTGTGTTTGTTGCTCCCAAAGGTCACCTTTATCAGTATTTATCACCATTGACTGAATGATCTATTTTTCTTATGAAATTATCAGTTTGTTTGACAGTTTTTCCGTCTTGACAAAGACCATCAGTGATCGATTCCGGGCCATTTTGGCCATTTTGTTTAAATTCATGAGCCTTCACCGATATTAACACTATGGTTTAGTTTAGCAAAGATTGAATGCAAAACGAAGGTGCTAAAGCGATTTTTTAAAACAACGTATACAATAACAACAGGTCAATGACCTTGAATCTCTACTGGCTGGTTCTGAAAGCTAGATCAGCATTCCTGAGTTTCATAACAATCTGTCAAGTAGATTCAAAGTAGTCATTACAAGTTTTTATACATAACTATGTTAACAATGATGGCCGCTGGCAACCATGTTTAATGTCGAATCAAAAACAATTTTCAAAAAGAGTTTTCAAGAAGTAGTTGCTAAAAACTTGTTAAAAATCTATTCCACCTTCAATTTTTAGCCGACCTGAAATTTTGCTAGGATCAACTAGATATCAAGAGCAATATTCCAGTGAAATTTCATGAAAATACGTCATGTAGTTTCAGAGGAGTAGTCGCTACAAGTATATAGTACATTACTCTATGTAAACAAAGATGGCCACTCGCAGCCATGTTTAATGTCGAATCAAAATGATTTTCAACAAGGACCAACATCAGGTCATGCTGATCTTTTTAGAAAAAGTCCCATATCAATATCGCTTATAGTTTTCAAGAAGTCTAGGCCCGTGCTCCATATTTTATCACGGTGTACATGGAGGATGAGCCTGGCATGTTCATTCATGTTAGGCGCCATATAACCTTTCATGTGTTGGTGTGCCTTAAAACCCCCAATTCATTTCATTTCATTTTCAAGAAGTAGTCGCTACGAACTTGTTTTTTAAAAATCTATTTTTAGCCTTGGCCGCCATCTTGAATTTCCGGCTGACCTGAAATTTTGCTAGAATCAACTAGATATCAAGAGCAACATTTCTGTGTAATTCTATGAAAACCTGTCAAATAGTTTCAGAGGAGTAGTCGCTACAACTTTTTACTATATAACTCTGTGTAAACAAAGATGGCCGCTGGCAGCCATGCTTAATGTAAAATCAAAATGATTTTTGACATCATGTCATGCTGATCATTTTAGAAAAAGTCAATAGCACTTATAGTTTTCAAAAAGTAGTTGCTACAAATTTGTTTTTAAAAATTATATTTTTAGCTTTGGCGGCCATCTTTGATTTCACATCAACATGAATTTTTGCTAGGATCAACTATAGTTGGCAACATTTCTGTAAAGTTTCATGAAAATTCAACCAGTCTTTTCAGAGGAGTAGTCGCTATAACAAAAAGTTAACGGACAACGCACCACGGCATAAGCTCTGCTGATCTTTGAACGGTAGAGCTGAAAAGAACAATTGCTCAAATAAATAACTTCTTAGTTATATTTAATATATATATGCAATATAAAAGCAGTGTTTAATATAAGTTAAATAATTTCAATTTTGTCAAAACACAGTAGAATATATATGGTCACAATACTTCAGTGTTTATGTAAGCAAAGGGTAAATGGTGTTGGTTTGCAATAGATCAATAACCTTCTCAAAGTGCTTGCCAAGATCGACCATTTCTTTTGTTTCCGTTTCCTCCATTTCTTCAGCGGACAGCTTAGACTTTCCTTTCGTAAATTCCGAAAATTCCAGAAATTACAACAGACTGCATATATACTTGATTGACAAAAAAAAAACGGAGTCGCTTCAAGTACCCATACTTGTAAATTTGATGACGATTTGGAAGGCGCATGCATTGAGCTGATTTCAGAACAAATATTTTCTAAATACCATTGGAGTAATTTATTAATTCTGTCAGTCATCCATGGATACATTGCATTTATACAGTAATATAGGTCAAACAGTTGAACATGTTCCTTGGAAGGGTTGTGATGGTGATCCAGCATAACTGTAGAACCTAACTAGTAAGGGATCCTTTTTATAACTCCGCCAATAACGTCTGTCGGTTGGTCGGTCATTCTCTTTAAAATCCGCGCTATTTCTATATACCCCATTACCCCCTAGATGAATTTTCACGAAACTTGCGAGTATGAATGTTCACCGTGTTATGGTTGTTCCAGTTCAATGATTCTAACAGAGTAATGGCCCTTTAGAATATTTTCACATAAAAATCTTGTCCGTACAATTTCTCCATAAACCCTTGGTGAATTTTCAGCACGCTTTGTGAGAAATGACAGTATGAAGTGGAGATGTACATATCGTGGTCTCGTTCCAGTTCGTTGAATTTTGATGGAGTTATGTCCCTTTGAATATTTTCAAACAAACATTGTTCCTGCTATTTCTCCATCACCCCTTGATAGATCTTAACAAAACTTTGTGATAAGCTTCAATATGAAATGGAGATTCGCTTATCATCGTTTCGTTCCGGTTCATTGTTTTTTAACAGTTGTGACCCTTTGAATATTTTCACACAGAAATCTTGTTTGCGCTATTCTCCATAACCCCTTCATGGGTTTTTACCAAACATTGTGAGAAGCTTCAGTATGAAGTGGAGATGCACATATCGTCATCTCCGTTAGGTTCCAAGATATTTTACAGATATTGTCCTTTGTGAGTAGCATCAGTATTAATTGCAGATGCGCATATATCGTCATGGTGTTTCGGTTTTATGATTGGAGTTCTGGCCCCTTGAATATTTCCTCAGAAAGATGTTGTTCGTGCTATTTCTCCATAATTAACCCCATGATGGCTTTTTACCAAACTTTCTCAGAAGCATCAGTATGAAGTGTTGATGCACATATTGTCGTGGGGGTACACATTTGAAGGTGTATTTATCACCTTCAGTGATAGTTCTAGTTGCTGTCTGTTTCAGACAAACTCGCATCTATATCCTTCTTCTTGACATAAATTCTCTAGAGTAGCTATGCGAGCTTACAATGCCTGCTGCAAAGCCTCTTTATATTTTCTACTTTTGCTCTGACGTATTACAGGTTTTGTTTTCAGTCAAGCGAAATTGCCCAATCAGCTGTAGAGTGGCGAATGCATTCCTGCAAAATAAATCATGAATTAAAATGGTTGTATTACAGCCACTTTCACAAATAGCCTTTGAAACTAATTTTAAATATGAAAATCCAATATCGCCCTTTTCATATAATATTTACGGTATTTCGTGCATATAGCTAAAGGACTTGTACATATATACTCTGTAAAAAAAGTTTTGGACCATGGCAGTGTTCGATAGCGTACAATGATCGCTGAACGATGACATTCGACCCTAACCCTTATTATCTCAATTGATAATTCACAATAGATCAACAATCAACAATAATTATCGTTTACAATGAAAGTTTGCGAAAAAATAATAATCTTTTTATTGGTTACTCGAATGTGTCCGTAACTGTTACTTTTTATGGACTTTGCAACATTTTTTACAGACCCTTTGTGTGTTCGCGATCTTTTTTTAAAATCAAATCTTGTTTGGAATTTATTATGTTTGGTACCAAATTAACCGGGTAGAGTGGACCTTGGTTACTAAAAAAAGATACTTAAATTCTGTCTACTAGTTTTATTTTTATATGACTTTATATACCCTGGTCCAAAACTTTTTTTACCGAGTATATTATATATATTTATCTACATGTAACAAGTCATACTGCAGAGTGTATTCTGAAAACATCCCCCAATGATCAGTTGAAGATGGAAGCAGTAGCTGGTTTCTGAACTTGGTGGTGCCACATAGTGTTTCCGCCAAAATGATTGGATTCCTAACTCACTCAGTGACTGATTCACTCGTTTAATACACGATGCTCACATTACATTTTACTGGCGAAATTATACATAATTAAAAAGCGGGAAATGCATGCTCTGTTAAATTCGATGACATAACTTGCTGTTTTTTTTCAACATTAATTTCAGAGTAATCATTATTTATAATAACACACATGCAACATATATGTACAAACTGCACACAAGCAACGTTTTATGCACATACAATTTAAAGAAACATTTCTTTTAATATAATGTCAATACCATACCAGGACATTGTTAAAAATAGTACTTCAGTAGTACTTCACACAAAAAGCAAGAGTACCAAATTGACACAATATACACACGTTGTACATACCGCATTAATATGACCATCATCGGCATACGTGTACACATTTACCTTGACTATGCCCCAAGTTTCATCAAGATCTGATTATAAATGTAAGTTATTCAGCGGAAACCATGAAAAATAATAAATTTTCAAAAAATCAAAGTGTCACAACTCCGCATAATAGGTGCAATGTGGCTGGTTATCGAGCTTGACAGACATTATGCCCATATAAAGCATTATCCTCAAGTTTCATCAATCAAGATCCGATTATAAATGTTAAAGTTATTGAACAGAATCCGCTAAAATCATAAATTTTCAAAAATGAAATGGCCATAACTCTCGCATTATGGGTGCAATGTGGCTGGTCATCGAACTTGATAAAGATATGCCCATAAACATTGTCCCCAAGTTTCATCAAGATCGAATTATAAATGTTAAAGTTATGTATTGAGCGGAAAGTGCAAAAATCTTTAATTTTCAAAAATCAAAAAGGGCCATAACTCTGGTGTTTCTTGAGCAAGAGCGTTGGTTATCAAACTTGACCGAGCTATTGTGGCCATAAACATTGTTTTCAATTATGGAATGGACACAGTCAATTTTCAACAATCCAAGAGCCTTCTTGAGCAATAGCAGTGGTTATCAAACTTGAGCGAGCTATTGTGGCCATAAACATTGTGTCCAAGTTTCATCAAGATTGGATTAAAACTACTCCAGTTATGGAGTGGACACTACCTTGCTTGACGCCCGTCCGTCATTCATGCTCACATAATAGGTCCCATCAAGACGGGCGTACAAAAAAAGTTCCCATGAGGCCATTATTTTTTTATTACCCGTTTTACACTATCTACACAAGAAAACTGCTGTAGGAGGAGAGAAAAACTATTTTTTATTTCATTGGAAAGGAAAAGAGAAAATGTTTGATTTAAATCTGGGAGGAGGTTAAAAAATAAATATATCAAATTCCCTATGGAAAATAAAATTTCTAATCTCGTTTTGTCGTAGGAGGGTTCGTAAAACGAATTAACAAACTAGAGGTTGTTTTTAGGAAAGCAGATGTCTCCCCGTAAAGGGGAAAAGGTTATATATCTACCAAAAATCATTTGACTGGAACATGACGACGATTTGCACAACTAAGGCTCTGGGATCATCAAGTCCATTCTGTGTTGCTTTAAAGTAGAATATCACTTATTATTGCACCTCGCACAAAATCCTAGGAATTTCATTGGATTAGAGCGGTCACATGGTGACCCTCTATTATTCTATAGTGGGTCGGTAGATTTCATAGAGGGTCACTAAAACAATATGGTCTACAATTCCGATTCAAGGTTTAAATCAATGGCAAATAGTTGGTTAAGGCGTTAGTAACAAACATAATAAATAAACTAATAATGTTTTTAGCTCTACTGATCAGAGATCAGCAGAGCTATGCCGTGGTGCGGTGTCCGTCGGTCTGTCTGTCTGTTCGTAAACTTTATTTGTAACGACTACTCCTCTGAAACTACTGGATGGATTTTCATGAAACTTTAAAGAAATGTTGCCCATGAAGTCTAGTTGATCCTAGCAAAAATTCATGTCGATGTGAAATCCAAGATGGCAGCCACATCTAAAAATAGGTTTTTAAAAAACAAGTTTGTAGCGACTACTTCTTGAAAACTCTTAAGTGATAATGATATGGGACTTTTTCTAAAACGATCAGCATGACATGATGTTGATCCTTGTCGAAAATCGTTTTGATTCGACGTTAAACATGGCTGCAGCGGCCATCTTTGTTTCCATAGAGTTATATAATGAAAACTTGTAGCGACTACTCCTCTGAAACTACTAAACGGATGTTCATTAAACTTCAAAAAAATGTTGCTCTTTATGTCTAATTGATCCTAGCAAAATTTCAGGTCAACCGGAAATTCAAGATGGCCGCCACGGCTAAAAATAAATTTTCAAAATACAAGTTGCAGCGACTACTCCTTGAAAACTATAAGTGATATTGATATGGGACTTTTTCTAAAATGATCAGCATGACATGATGTTGGTCCTTGTCAAAAATCGTTTTGATTCGACGTTAAACATGGCTGCCAGCGGCCATCTTTGTTTACATAGAATTATATAGTAAAAAATTTAGGGACTACTCCTCTGAAACTACTTGGCGGATTTTCATGAAACTTTACAGGAAAGTTGCTCTTAATGTCTAATTGATCCTAGCAAAATTTTAGATCGGCCAGAAAATCAAGATGGCCACCATGGCTAAAAATAGATTTTCAAAATACAAGTTTTTAGCGACTACTTCTTGAAAACTATAAGTGATATTGATATGGGACTTTTTCTAAAATGATCAGCATGACATGATGTTGGTCCTTGTCAAAAATCGTTTTGATTCGATGTTAAACATGGCTGTCAGCGGCAATCTTTGTTTACATAGAGTTATATAATGAAAACTTGTAGCGACTACTCCTCTGAAACTACTTAGCGGATTTTCATGAAACTTTACAGAAATGTTGCTCTTTATGTCTAATTGATCCTAGCAAAATTTCAGGTCAACCGGAAATTCAAGATGGCCGCCACGGCTAAAAATAAATTTTCAAAATACAAGTTGCAGCGACTACTCCTTGAAAACTATAAGTGATATTGATATGGGACTTTTTCTAAACTGATCAGCATGACATGATGTTGGTCCTTGTCAAAAATCGTTTTGATTCGACGTTAAACATGGCTGCCAGCGGCCATCTTTGTTTACATAGAATTATATAGTAAAAAATTTAGGGACTACTCCTCTGAAACTACTTGGCGGATTTTCATGAAACTTTACAGGAAAGTTGCTCTTAATGTCTACCTAGCAAAATTTTAGATCGGCCAGAAATTCAAGATGGCCACCATGGCTAAAAATAGATTTTCAAAATACAAGTTTTTAGCGACTTCTTCTTGAAAACTATAAGTGATATTGATATGGGACTTTTTCTAAAATGATCAGCATGACATGATGTTGGTCCTTGTCAAAAATCGTTTTGATTCGATGTTAAACATGGCTGTCAGCGGCAATCTTTGTTTACATAGAGTTATATAATGAAAACTTGTAGCGACTACTCCTCTGAAACTGCTTAGCGGATTTTCATGAAACTTTACAGGAATGTTGCTCTTAATGTCTAATTGATCCTAGCAAAATTTTAGATCGGCCAGAAATTCAAGATGGCCGCCACAGCTAAAAATAGATTTTTAAAAAATAAGTTTGTAGCGACTACTTCTTGAAAACTATAAGCGATATTTATTTTCGGCTAATGAAATATCGTTTTCAATTGAACTCTGAAAATGTGATAGTTCACCGGTTATATATAAAACAATTTTAAATATAAATAATTACAACGTCATGGCCAAAAAAAAAAATATGAAATTATTTTATTAAACTACATAAAATCTGTGTCATTTGATAAATGGATATACTATAGTTATTAGTAGAATTTGTATGATCTGAAAAACACAGTTTTTTTAATGTTCAACGTTTCGAGTCGAGTATTAGTGTGTAATATATAATATTACTGTCGAACTTGCTCCGGATGTCCCCAGGCATTAAGTGAAATAACTAAGCTGAAATTAAATTTTACCACTACACATTTTGAATATGAAGATTTTTTTTCATAGGCAAAAAAACACTGTTTCTAGTCATGTTCCCAAAAAAATTAGGGTAGGTAGGATTTTGTTTTAGAATTATTCCTCACTGTACTTTAAACACATCAAGAACATTAAAAGCATGTTTCTTGAACATAATATGGATGGTCTACTATAAAACTGATACACCTTAAAACAATTAAACAATCTTTTGATTTATAAATAAAAAATAAATGGGACCCCCAAAAAAAGTTTAGGGTCAGAGCCTTAAAAATAGAGACGGTCCGAAGACCAGAAATAAAACTTTTTTTCTCTCGACCCTTAATGCCTCGGTTCTAATCACACTGCTTTGTATCTTCCAATATGTCCTCCATCATAGGACTCAAAAAAGGGCATCATGCAAATTGCTAAATTCGGTTTTGCGGCGCACCAATACTAAAAGGTTATATATGGCGTCAACAGCAATTAACATTGCAGGCCCACCGTCAATGTACACCGAGATAAAAAAATGTGCAGTGCTAATAAACCTTCTCACCTACAAATTCTGCTGAAGTATCTATCCCGCCAACAACAGCCAAATTTAAGAACAGATGTACACCGTTTCTAAGCCTACTGACAACGAGGTATATATATATAACTTACATAGTTCGAGAATATAAACCTAAACTCTATAGACAGCCAGGGAAAACCCCGAAACTGGTGTGTCGAATTAAGTTACCAACTGTTAATTTATTTTATGCAGCAGCATATTCAATCACAGGTATTTTAAAAAAACATCAATAAACCTATACTTTTAATCGGCACATATTCATTTAAAATTATACGATCTGAACAGAGTTTTGAACGTTTTCTTAATAATAGTCCATAATTTTTCCGTTATTTGGCGGGTTAATTTCTGTAACTATCTACTGATACTGCAACACCCTCTTTCGAACATTGTGTACAAGTTTCCTGGGTATGAGGAGGATCAAACCCACAACCTTTCGATTTTAAGTCTGACATTCTACCACTAAATCACGCACTCCTCTAACACCCCATTTCTTGCTGGAGCCATGATCATTGTTTTTTGCCACCAGTTAAATTATACTTGAAACAATACAGGGAGGATGATGAAGACCTGTAATGAAATGACAAAATGAACATGAATTCTGAGTGATTAACCTCTTTGCATGTGTAATGCCAGTGGCTATATTCTTGCCAAAACTTAATCTGAGCCTTCTCTGACCTTACCAGCCCTTTTTACGATTTTTGATATTTCATCTGGCTGTGTACGTATACTATAAAGCAGTAAAAAAAAAAAAAAAAAGGCTTTTAGGGTCAGAGAAGGCTCGGATTAGCCAAACCTTTGAAAACAATTGACAACCAAAAAAAAAAAAAAAACTTTATCCATTTTAGGGTCGTGGTCGTCCCCCTGAATCCGCCCATGTGGCCGACCAACAATTTGCTTGTATCTCGAAATTGTATGGCAACAGGCACAGTGAATATAAATTGGCCGTCCCATTTTGTCAAAAGTACAAAAATGTCCGACATTGTCAGTGACAAGCAAACCAAACACGTTATAAATCGAAAATTATATTGAATTAAAAAAAAGTTCAGCTGCCACTCCACACAACTTTATTTGTAGTTTAATACGCTACAAGATCTAACTTGGAGAAAGATTTACTTGTATGTGTTCAATTGCTAAACACATTTGCCCTTCAGGTGCCCCTGTGTGTTTTTCAGCGCAATTGTGGGCGATAGTGGGAATATGGATGACACTATCGATTTCAGAGTGCAACAGTTAGTCGATTTAAACAGACGTCGCTATTTTCTGACTCAACCAAACGCGTGTAAACGCTACGATTAATGTTACCTAGGATTTGCTGGTGATTTCCCTTCCCGATCCATTTTAGTATCGCCATGTTTGTTTATTACTGATCCGGGCACCGACTTTCGTGGAAATGAGGCCGTTGAAATGACGTCATCTCATGAATAATTATGAGCATTTCCGCTATTAATAGAAACAGCTTCTTTTTTTCTTTTTCGAGTTTCTCGTTACTAAGACATTTTTTTCACGTAATATGTCAAATTCGTGCATGCTTGAGTCATTCTCTTTCCAATAATATTTGGTTAAATTTTAGTCATCCGGTATGGAATGGGGCTTTAAATGTAAACTTAAGTAAGCAAAGGATGAGTGCGTGCGTCTCTCTTGTGTGTATAGTCCATGAGTAAATTAGGCATTTCTATGTGAGTGAGGGTGCGAGTGGTATAGGGCACCCGATATATTCATTATGAATTAAGTGTGATATTGTAATGAAGTATTAAGTAAGCTTCGTCACAGAGCTTCTCAACTATTGATTCTTACGGATTCGGGAAGTAAAGAGTACTGGTTTTGCCCAGGATAAAGAGGATGGGTCTGCATCCACAACTAAAATATCGACCCTCATATATACTCTAAAATGTGCTGACAATGACGTAGAACATTATTCAGCTGACAACTGACAACCAACAAGCAACCGTCAACTGTTCTTAATCTTTCATTCCATTTCTAAACTAGCTCTTTAGACTCGGGTTGAGATGTCGGCTGTGTACATTAATTACAATGTTTAAAAACGTTGGTCTTTTTGTACAAGCATTCAAATACATTATGATATTGTGTTTAAATGCGAGGGCCAAATAGGCATCACCTTGACGGTGATTAAAGTGTATGTTTACACCTGTCATAAATCCAGAAATATCGTTTCAAGACGGGTGCAATATATCACCTCAATATATCTCGTGTCAAATTTTAAGGTACTCATAGGATTGTAGTTTTGGATGAGGGAGGGTCCAAATAGGAAGCACCTTTGGAGATGGCGTATGTCCATAGGTGTAAGCGGATGTTTTTAGAACACCTGTCATAAATGATGAAATCTCGTGTCAAGATGTGTGCAATACCTCGTGTACAACTGGAATGGAACTTTGAGGTGAGGAAGGGCCTAGCTCGGAATCACCCTAACGATGGTGTGAAAGATGGAAATGTTTTACAACACCTGTCATAAATCAAGTGAAAACGGTTGCTATGCTAAGTTGATGAAGGTTGTGTAGAGTTAGTCGCATTTCAAATGTAAAATAAGGGATTACCTTCTAGCACACACCTTTTGGATGTCGGAATTTTTATTGTGATAATGTTGTTTGATTTTGTTTTAAAGTGCACACATAACCAGTGTCAGAAGATATCACTGGGTGGATTATCATGTACTAAGGCGTGGTGTTCTAGTGTCGCAGCACTATATCTGTTACAAGTGGACAGTATGTATATATAAATTACACCGTAGAATCACACACATACGCACGCGCACACACACGCGCGTTATTTTATATTTCAAACCGTTCTCGCTCTCTCTCTCTTATTTATTTGATGTCGAGTTATCTCATTTCTTCCCACTCCTTTACATGTTCGCGCATTGTCTTATATATACCATAACAATGGGTAAATAATACCCTGTTTATGTTTAATTCATTTTATTTTTTTTATATTTATGTTTACATTTTATCAACAATTTCTAGGCTTGCACATCCAATAGTATTTGCAATTATAATACATCGACAGTGAAAGCAGACAATTTACCTTTCTCACATAACGTGGAATCTTCACGCGACACCACCATATCCATTTTGTAAGCGGCAATCTGATTGGTCATTTCAAATGGAAAAAGTATAGGTGCACCGATACTTTTGTGCGTACGTCTAATTATGGGGGGTCAAAAAGAAAGTGTAGGTGCACCTGTAAAATTGTAGGTGAACATATAAAAAGTGTAGTTGCACCTATATATTTTATGAGTGCACCTACAATTTTATGGGTGCACCTACATTTTTACAGGTGCACCCATAAAATATATAGGTGCACCTACACTTTTTATAGGTGCACCTACACTTTTTATAGGTGCACCTACATTTTTTACAGGTGCACCTACATCAGTAGTTTTGACCCCGATCCTACACCAGTCAGTAGCGGTATATGCTCTTTTTATCAAATTCCGTTTAGAATTAAAGCGACTGGAGGCTATTGGAAGAAGTATGGGTGTCAAGCCAAATACGAATAAAACATCATCATCTTTTATAGTTTCATATTCAATGTGCATATGTCCTTAACTAGTCCCATCAGCCGTCCGTATGAATTATAGTTAATGAAAAAGTTCAATCTGGAAATCTAGAAGACTCTTTTAGTTTGTGGTGCATGTATAACTCCTTAATATTAATTCATATCATCCGGGACACAGGGCAATTTGGATTTTGTTAAAACTCGCGGAGTTCCGTTAGTTCTACATAAATTGCATTTGTTTAACCATTAATATAATAATAAGAATAGTATAAAGCAAATTGTTTTTCCATTTTACTGATTACAGGTTAATACATGGCGTAGCAGTGACTTTCAGTGATAATAGCCACCGGAGAGTGATAATTACCCAAGGGCCATTAATGTACTTTGGGGCTATTACCGCTAAAAGCTCAGCCATGGATTTACATTTTCATTACTTGTCTACTTAAATCTAAGCTACATTCAATGGGAGGTTTGACTGGACTGATGTTATAAAATCTTAAGGGATCGTAAGAGTTCATATCGAGAAAATCCTCTCGAGTAGCCTAAAATCTGCAAATGAAAGTTTGTTGCACAATAAAAATGATCCAAACAACATTTTTTGGAAAATGGTTGTGATAGTTGTTGGATTGAACTTCGGATGTCACAGTTTTCCATAGAGTTACATCAGAAAATCTTCCAAAACAGTTTTCTGAAATTACAATAGCTACAGACAGAGCTAGAGGTCTTATAATTACTATGTACATGTAACATAAGCTTATCTGGCGTTCAAATACGTGTTTACAAATGCTAACCCATTCGTACCGTATTCGTCTGTTTGTATCATTCAAACAACATTCGACAGTTGACGGCTGACTGCAACACGATTTGGACAGTATTTTCCAAGAAAGAAGGAATTAAATTTCCACTTTCATTTAGTTACTGCGACTGTGAAAATAGGATATATGTCATCAATGGTCACACAGATGTATGTAATATTATTAATGACTTTCAGGTGTAAAAACAAATGGGGTGGCAAAGTGGGTACACAGTAGATTAGTTACTGCGACAGTGATCATAGGGTCTGTGTCATCAATAGTCACATATATCACATAAACATAATCAACGTGCTTCAGTCACAACACATGACACACGATGGGATGATAACTTAGGTAAACATTATGGCAACATGATACCAATAGGAACACTGAAAATGAAATGTCTTCAAACTTAAAAGTGTTACTAAAATGCAACGAAAAAGAAACGCAACTCCGGAATTTCCTCTATATATTGTATATATATTTATTCAAAATACAAAAGACCTTTAGGTCCATGAGTACACAAGTACAACACAATACATATATATATATACACACGGCAATACAAGGCAACATATAAAGTCTATTTTGTCACATATCATTTTTTTTGTCATACATTTTCTCCATTTCTCACTTACTAAGAAGTGTTTTAGTTCAAAATTCGTTCTCTTGGGAGAGTAAAAGAGTATATATTTATATATACTTCAACATGTAATATACACAAACATATATACACACATATCTTCTTTTTTTTTTCTTTCTTTTTTTTCCTTTTTTTTTTATTACACTCAAACCTGTCTCAAATAGTCACTCATACAAATGCTCAAAATTGGCCAGTAAAAATCCGTGACCACTAAATTTGTATAATTTTAATTAAATCTAAGATAATAATATGTAACTTAAATTAAATTTAAGATAATAGCAGAGCTATTAAATATACGTCTGCTTAAGACAGGTGTCTATCCATTTTACGTGACCGCTAAAACAGGTTTGATTGCACATGTATATTTTAATATCAACATTTTTTAATACTTTTAATAATGAGTGTTAGTAGCAAACAATGGTTAACAAGAGCTATACTTATTGATTTGTAATATTATGATCAATTATTAAAGATTATAGAATTTCTTAGTCTAAACCCCTCATATACATATGTAGCTAGATTTCTTATATTTGTTCCATTTTCACAAGTTTTATTAACTGAATGAACTTCGGATTATTTGGCCTAAACCAGAAATAGCGATTTATATATTTTTTCTAAAATAATGTATTGTATGTACAATGTGCTGCTGTTAATCGAATGGTACATGGCTACGTAAAGACCTTTCCTTTTGAAAACAAAGAGACTAAAACAACACATAACACAGCACATAGTATTCCTTCAAAGTTTCATTATTTTATATTGAAGTTCTTTAAACACACTTTAGGGATTCGGGGCATTCTATAAATGATGTTAGCATTCAATCTGTGGAATTCATGGAATTTGATAAAGCTGCTACGAAAGCATACAAAATACAAGCTATACATATTGCTGTGCTGAAATGGATAAAACAAGATGTATTCAGCATAGTGTATATTCGTAACAGTAAACGATGGTCGTAGAAAGAACCATAATATAAAATGTAACAGAACAACACTATTTATAAAAGTTCCGGTAGACAGGTGCTCCTTAGCAAAGTGGTCAGCATGTCGTTTTCTTGTTTACAACAACTTGATTAAGATACGGATACCATATTTTGCACCCACATAGTGATGCTCCAACTGACCATCGAAGGCAGGTTTTGAAAATTACTTATTTAAACAAAGGCATCGATTTCATTAATTTAGCTAGTGGTGACAGCCTGGTAACTGACATCATTCCGAAATATTTCGATAATATTGAAATTTCTATTATATGTTACAAGGTTAAGATATCTAGAAATCTTATTTTTAATTACAATAGGATGGTTTCTCATCTTGAAATGAGACTTCTAATCTCACTGATTGAGAATGTCAGTAAATACCAAATTTTGTTATGACTGCAAAGCGACTTTCATTATTCCCGGCCACTACTAGAAAACAATGCACTTTTTAATCCAACTTGCCGCACTAACAATCATTCCCCACGTTCATTCCGTGACATACATGGCAACAGAACAAATGTTCATATCTACACGAAAGGACCCTTAAACAAGTTTGCCCTTTGTAAAGATAAATTGTAAAATTGTAAAATAAATATAATTTTACATGCATTAACGCACATATAAACGTAATGAACGGCCGTGCGTTAGCTCTGCCAACAACGTTATAAAAATTCTCGCTTTCCCATGGAACATGAATATATCATGCAAATGGTGAATATGTCTCAACTGGACAATGGATGGGCATGATATTCACAAATGTCGTCAAGTGTTACCAATACGCTCTACCCAAGATCATTTTGTGACAAGATATAGCTACCAATACGCTCTACCCAAGATCATTTTGTGACAAGATATAGTTACCAATACGCTCTACCCAAGATCATTTTGCTCTACCCAAGATCATTTTGTGACAAGATATAGTTACCAATACGCTCTACCCAAGATCATTTTGTGACAAGATATAGTTACCAATACGCTCTACCCAAGATCATTTTGTGACAAGATATAGTTACCAATACGCTCTACCCAAGATCATTTTGTGGCAAGATATAGTTACCATTACGCTCTACCCAAGATCATTTTGTGACAAGATATAGTTACCAATACGCTCTACCCAAGATCATTTTGTGACAAGATATAGTTAGCATTACGCTCTACCCAAGATCATTTTGTGACAAGATATAGTTACCAATACGCTCTACCCAAGATCATTTTGTGACAAGATATAGTTACCAATACGCTCTACCCAAGATCATTTTGTGACAAGATATAGTTACCAATACGCCCTACCCAAGATCATTTTGTGACAAGATATAGTTACCAATACGCCCTACCCAAGATCATTTTGTGACAAGATATAGTTACCAATACGCTCTACCCAAGATCTTTTTGTGGCAAGATATAGTTACCATTACGCTCTACCCAAGATCATTTTGTGACAATATATATTTCCCCATTACGTTTCCGTTTTGAAATGATAAAAGTTTCTGCAAATAATAAGCAGCATAAATATGTACTGGATTCCAAATGTTCACAACTCTTCACATATAACGTCACTGTGACCCTGACCTTTGACCTGCTGACCCCAAAACTATAGGGTTTCTCCTCTTACCTAGGGCAATGTACATATGAAGTTGTATGAGTGTAGGTGTTATGGTTTTGAAGTTACAACTGTTTTCATTAGTATGTGGAGTAACACCAATCCCTCTTCCAGATCGCCTTTAGACCCTTGAAGGACTTTTTTTCTGGTATAACAAACATAACACAAAAACAATTGTCCCCTGGCTAGAAAAGGACCTTTATAACTCAGGATCTTTAGACTACCATTATGTTGCTCTACTTGTTTTTGGAGTAAAGTTTTGATGAGGGGCCAGAATCCTACTAGATGCCAGCGAGGACGACGAGGGTAAACCCACGTTGATCTGGCGTGGCTACCTTGACGTTGGTAATATTATATACACTAGTTATCTTTCGGGCGCCGATTGAGTGTTTTCCCCGGGGAGTTGAAATATGGACGGCCGAAGAATGAAGGATTCGTACGAATGATTTTGTTTGCGCATTTTATTTGCCTTGAATACATACTTCATCCATAAACTTTGAACGTTTGCGTGAACGTCGCGGATGGATCCATAAACTTCTATTTGAGTGCCGGAATCAGGATGCAGATGAACTTTCACGCCCGCTGTGCATTCCAGGATGAAATCAAGACGATATTTCAGGCAGCAGTAGTTTCGACTCCGCTGGTGGATTCGGTCTCAGATTATGTCTCTCATCATAAGGCCGTGGAGAAGATTCACGGGTATGACCACTTCAGTGCCATCGCCTGGAGTGAGGAATAAGCCAGGGACGCCACTATTGGTAGAGAGCTTGACCTATTAAGTAGCAGTTTCTACCCCAGGATAGGATGTACCAGGTCCGAGCCTGCAGAGGTCAAAAAGTATTACCGCGAATGGAGTCGACTTAGCCTGGTGGACACAGTCCTATACAGAACAACCGCCTTAGAAGACCAGGAAGTAAAGCAGCTGGTGATCCCGGTGTCCCACAGAAAGATTGTTTTAAGATTGTTTGACGCCAGGGCAAAGAGCAGACTTTGTGGCTGGCACGATTTTATTGACCAGGCATCGAGGAGATTGTGAACAGCTGGATGGAACAGCGCCCAAGGTGTATTATCCATGCATAGCTGTTTGCAGAACTAGTGTCGATTCATACTACCCGTCTGCATTTTCGCAGATTTGTTCTTGTATTGCTATAAAAGAGATTTCATGTTGAGTCTTTCATCCGTTACTCAGCCAGATGTAATTGAAGCCTTTAATGAAACCTCTCGGTATCTGGATGACATATTGAACATTGAGAATCCTTTCTTTTCTCCTATGGTTAATAATATCTACCCTAAGGAACTTCTACTCAACAAAGCTAACATTTCTGATACTGTCGCTTCTTTTCTTGATTTACATCTCTCTATTGAAGATGGCGAAATAATTAGTAAAATCTATGACAATAGAGACGATTTTAATTTTGATATTGTTAAGTATCCCCATTTAGATGGGGATGTTCCCCAAGCAACTTCTACGGTCTATGTTTTTCAACTTATTTGTTGCTCTTGAGCGTGTAGTTGTATTGACGATTTTAATATTCGTAATATTTGTATAACTAAAAAGCTACTCCGGTTGGGCTACCGTTATCATAACTTTTTCAAAATTGTATTATTGTAACCCTGATCTACTTTTAAAGTATAAAAGTAATTAAAAACTCTTCTACGACAAGGACTATCACAACCTGATTTCTATGGTGATGTGATTTACAAACTTCGTAAGATCCTTCGTCATAATCACTTCTATACACTCTTTATTTAACTTGTTATAACGTTGATCAAAAGAGGTTGTGACCCTATCATTTTTCAACGTACTGCATGTTTAGTGGTTTGCCCATTTACCGTTCACCACTATGCTTTCCTCTTTGATTGTGCGATGACCGGACAGACTGTGAACCTTATGATGACGTGTACCTAAATCCCTATAGGACGGTAGCGTTTGATGTTTGTCTATAATATTTTCTTGTCGTACCCTTAAAGGTTTGTTATCTTGTTGCCCTGGTTTCTGCCAAGTCATTGATTACTTACTTTGTGGCTTTGTAGGCTTTTGTTTTTTATGTTATATATATATGATCATTTCTGTGTTTTACTTATATTGCATATTAAGGTTGCCTTGTGTGTTAGAGATTTTAACCTGGCGGGGATATATTTTACACTGTCCCGTTTATTGGGATGACTATAGGGTTAGAGTGAGGTTTGGTGCACCCTAAAGCCTGGTTTAAACCCCCAGCATCCTTTTTTTGCCACTGACCGTTCCAAGGTGGTAGCCCTATTGCCAAACATTGTGTGTTTGTCATGTCTTTTGCCTTTTTAAAACACAAACTATTAAAAGTGCACTCAACAATTTGAAAAGAACTGCAAGAATTATCAAAATGCCATGAAAAATGAAGCTTACTCTTCATATAATCTGCCTTTCCAGAAAGTTCCATGTCAATATTTCATTCCTAACTAAGGTTATGGAGCGCAATCGAAACTTAAAAAAATGGTTAATGTAACATATGTTTTGAAGTAGAAAGTAGGCAACAGTGACCTGGGTAAGATCATTGGTTCATGGGGAGAAGGTGCTGTTAACATTTGATGAATATCTGACATGGTAATGCTGAGACATAACAAAAACTTAATTCCACCTATTATACCTATAGCTCTTTTAGTATCAGAGGAGAAGAACTATTTATGAGTAAAGCTGTGACCCCTTGGGCGGGGCAAGATTTGACCCAAGGATCATCATTTGAACAAACTTCGTAGAAGAAAATAAGCTTATGCTACATACAATACATGAGAACTCTGTGCCATGTGGTTTCAAAAAATAAGTTTTTCCCTTTACATACGTCTATGCAAAATCTCTATATTAACACTTTGGACCCGCGGGGTGCAGCCATGTTTGACCCCCATGGATTTATTTAAACAAAATGGATAGTCTATGGGCAGGCGATCATTAATAACGAAAGGAAATCTATATATTTTCATTGGTTTTGGAGAAGAAGATGTTTTAATAGGTTATCCTTTTATGGTAACGGTGACCATCTTGGATGTCGCGTTGATCTTATTTTACCAAATTGGAAAGTACATTGACCTCAGTAGTCTTGATCATCTTCGAAGCTTGATTGTAAAAACAAACGTCTTGACCAGTTCTGCAGAAACAAATTTGAAACTAGAATCACGTGACCGTTATGATTATTTTTATATTAACGTATTTCTGACCATCCGCATTTAGTTCGTCGATATAATAATGAAGTTTCCCCCTTTGCTTATCTTTGTTTATTAATAAATATATTGTGTTTCTGCCTTTTTATATATCCTGGATAGCAGGTGTTCCTGTCTCAGTCAATCAGAAACCTTTCCAGTGTATCGACAAAAATCAAACGGGAGGACTGTTCTAGACGTTTGTCTTGCAAACAAGCAAGCGTCGCAGACGATTTAGACTATGACATCAAAATCATCCATGTAAAGGACTGACAAAAAGCGGGCACACTAGCTCACTTTGAACCTTCGGCTCAGATGAGCTAAAACGGTTCTATCTAGAGTCGCTGTTAAAAAATGAGATAAAAATATAACACATTCAGAGTATTTAAACTGTTTTAGTATAATCTTCAAACATATTAACAATGTTTTAATATAATTCTCTTTTTTTTACATTAGGGCCAAAATCGATTAAACATTTACGATAAACTCCCCCTGATTGATGATGTATTGCGAAAGTTGTAAATATCAAAACATTGTGCAGATGACCTTGAACAAAGTCCCTTTTTGGAAGTGAACATAAAAGGGCCGTCCCCATGTTCTTGATGAAGTTTAGTATACATAATACAGGAAGCAGAGGAATTAATGTTAGTTATCGATAGTAAGGGGGCATGGTCTTCCCGGATTTCTCTTTCTCCTTCTCGCCTCAACGTCAAACAACAATTCCATTTAACTTGAGCTCAAACTCCAGTCAGTATCTTCAGGATTTGAGATTAGGGGTTTGTGGCACCATTTAAAAACATAATTCAATATCCCAGTTTCATGGGGCGAGGTTGTGAGGCGATTTTATTTTAAATAACTGTTGACAACCAAAAACCAAACAAAAACCTTTTTACATATCAATTTGTCACAAAATGTCAGACTTTAGAATAATGGCGCGCCGAGGTTTCACCGCCTGAATCTACTCATGGTCTCGATGTTATCATTATCATATGTTTGGATCGAATGTTTGCTGCCCATTCGATGTCTTCGATTCACCAAACACTGTCGTACGATATAACAAATGTTCATACAAGTACATTTCCCTATGCGTGAGATGGTGAAATGTTATCGAATACTCGCTACAGCAGTCGGAACCCTGGAAAGAAAATGAAACATGCTACACAGTTTTATGAATTAATTTGTTACACAACTTGTGGTGTGGGAGTGTAATAAAGACATGGTATATTTTTCATATTACACTAGTGAAATAAATGTGAAAAAAGGCAGAATCATCATACGGTCATTATTTTCCGTTCAGCTCGGCGTGCTTTGGAAATGCCTTGTCGATTTCAGTAACCGTTTAAAATACTGGATAACGGAAATCGACGAGATATTTCCGTTATTCGGTGTCGACAAACATCATCATACAAACATACGATGTCATCCTACGACAACGTTATATATAGGTAGTTACAATGATAAATGTTCCTTATGAGGCTTTTTTGGAGTTATGTGATAAATTGAATTTCACATTCGTGCCTAGTTAGTGTTGAATTGATTTAACTCGTTGGATAAAACTTATATTATGCTCGGTATCGACATCACACAAGTACTGATTTCATGGATCTTGCAGGCCTACAGAAAAAAATGTTTTTGTTTTATTTTTAATATTCGTGTGTGTGTTTGTGTGTTTAAAAGCCATCTGATTCATTCCCAAACATGTTTACTATGTTATATCTTTATTTATTTAACATTGTTTTTCTCCAACCATTTAATGGTGAAATACATTAAAATTAAATATTTTGTAAAATGTATATTATTTTAAGTTTTTTTCTTTATTACATGGCGAACTGTAAGCCTGAAATCATGACATACATTCCTCTACCACGTTGGATATTATCTAGTGTGGTTACCTATTTTACATGTACTACTAATGTTATCTTCTATCGGTATTGATGAACCAAATTCTGAACTCCAGCTATTCACAAAATTAACAAGAAATACAAAACTATACTGATTCTAGCGATTGGCATTTCTTAATAAACGACTAAATACCCATAAACGAGGTAAACTGAAAAATGTATAATGTTAACTAAAATATCATTGGTAGATGCAAGATTAATACAAATTAATATTTCTAGATTCTATGAAAAATTTAAATTTATTCCAGTGCAATTCTTATGAAGGTATATAATAAAAGTATCATTACTAGAGAAAGTGATCTGGAAGTTGCATCATCTCTTGTGGTTATGACATATATCCAGGATCACACACGAGGCTAAAGCCTCTCGTGAGATCCTGCAGAAAAAACATGTCCACAGGTGATACAAACTTTCAGATCACGTAACTCTAGTAATAATCCTATGTTGTCTTCCCACCACCCTTCACAACACAAATATGGAGTCATTCGTTCACTCGTTGACAGAGGTTACGACCTGGTCAATGAAGATAGACAAGAAGAGGAGAAAAATGTACGAGTATACGAGGCACTCATCACATGTGGGGACCCTAAGCGGGCCTTCAGGGGTCCGTTTCAATAAGCAACTTACGTTTACGCAAATATTCTAACTTAAGTATTTGCGTACGCAAAAATGATGATCTTGCGTAAGTGCGTTTCAATAAAACCAACGTACGCAAAATCGTAAGTTACGCAAAAAAACTGACGTAAGTTTTTGCGTAAGTACTCTCTAGCGTCGAAGGTAAGTACAATTGGCGCGCATCGCTGTCAAATCCGCACCCGCGAGCCCGGATGTGATGACAGACGATGCCAGACGACAAGATGACAGCCGCAAGAAAGGCCAATTGGACTGACGATCAGACGAACGCGTTGATTGACGGGTACGTCGAGAATGCCAAATTGTTGAACGCGTGTTTTAGTTCTGCCGTAACAGCCAAACAAAAAAACAAAACATGGCTGGACATTTTAGAAAGGTATGTATTTAATAGATCAATATATAATAGGCGCTGAACAATGAACTATACTTTTTCCTGTTTATTTATCTGTGTTTAATAAATGCATTCTGCTACGACTATATAAACGAACCATTTTATGTTCAGTTATTCAAAGCATACAGTGAAGATATAGAACACAACTCAAGATCTACATGTTTTCAGAGTTATCTCCCATTTACGTTTCTCCGCCATTTATTGATGGATGCAAAACTGACCGAGGTGACCATGTTTATTGTGTGCAGTGGACATATTTAGAGTCTACATTTTGGCGAACGAACTACAAAGGGCCATGTTTTATTTTTATTTTGTATCTTGAAGACTACCAGAAGATTAATCCGAGCTTTCCCTAACCAGTCTTTTTTTACGGTTGTGATATTTCATCTGGCTTTGTAAGTTTGTACTAGTTAGAAACTAAGAAAGCCACAAATAAAACAGAATAAAAATAAAGACTTTTACGTTCAGAGAAAGCTCGGATTACCAGAAGATGGTAGATTGGTAGAACATGTTTTCTGTGACAATGAATTAAATGTAGTTTTAAATTAAAGAGTCATTATACTTGGCAGAATACACTCTAATACATGTATACCCAAATTGCTACATGTCAGTGCAAATTATGCCCAGGCCAGCCTTAGCAAAATTATTATTGGTGTGCAGTACTCTGACCAAACATGTGATTTTTTGCATACTGGATAAGGTTACCAACGTTTTACATCGGGGATAAAAAGAATTAACTTACACATGTATGGGGAAAGATAAAAATCACAAGCTTGTGAAGTAGGTAGGTTGCTGATTTTTTTTTATTAGAATCATAGACCTAGATTTATATGATGACTGATCCATGATAGAATCTACCGGACTGGATCGCGAGAGAATATTGGCACTAGTGATGGACAATCGGTTGAAATTTACAATCAATCGTCGGTTACAATCGGTTAGATGTAACTGATCAATCATCGGTTATAATCGGTTAGTCAATATGAAGGATAACATGAGTATGATAATCTGAGTTTGAGGCCTTGAACTTAGAATTATTTCTGACTAAGCATGTATTCTTTCCTGTCTTGTGTCTTATGTCATTGCCATTTCATCATCAAAATAATGCTAACTGATATAAATATGTTTATTTGTTTATATGTTCATTTTCACAATTGTTGTCTCCTGGAAAATCATGTTTATTTTTATTTCAAACATTAATTAAGTGCATTTTTACATTCCACTGATGATCGATTATAGACTTTCATAAGCGATCATCATAATCTGATGCCAAAGTAACTGATGATCGGTTACAATCGATTATTCGGTACATTACTAATTGGCAAAGTGGAGAGAAAAAAATGCGACCATGAGTATGAGTCGGTCTGAGCACTGCAAACCAACAATTTTTTAAGGATGACCTGAGAGCGTCTTTCAATATACCTGTACCCGGTTACACAACATTTATTGTAGTGGGTAAAACGTGTTCCTTGTTTCAAATTATTCAATGTTCCATTTTGTTTCTTTAAATGCTAAATGTCTTAAAAAAATGTTTTATGAAGGGTCAACAGCAAAGGCATCCAACAGAGAACCGTTGATGATGCAAAAAAAAAGATGTCTGACCTAAAGGTTGGAATTAAAAAAAAGGAGCGGGAAAGGAGACGTGATGCCGAGCGAACAGGTGGTGGACCTGCACCATTCGAGCTGAAGTCCAGTGAAGAAAAGGTTGTTGTTAATTCCAAGTAATATTAGAGAAACTAACCTGCCAAATAACAGCAAAATTACACTACAAAACAGTTTATAAAAACTATGTCAGGTCATACAATAAAGTATATGTACTGATTAAAAGTATATGTTGTAAAATTCGGCTGTTGTTGGCGGGATAGTGACTAAATAATGCGGCTTCTTTTGTTTGCAGTTATGAAGTTAATTATTATTCCGAAGAAACTGTATAAGCTGCCAGATTTATATTTTGCACAAATTAAATACCTTTCCTAACCAGTCTACAAGGTATTGAGTGCATATTAGACACTGTACATCAGTAACTCTGGCTCTAACATGGATGTATTACGTATACATGTACACTTACATACATGTACATATGTGACTAGTGTTGAGAGGTTGCGATGGTTGCGATTGTGAAACAGTTAATAATTTACAATATGTCAATTTCATGTTTTTTACCCTTTGAAAATTAAAAATAACATACACGTTAAAAAAATAATTTAAAATATCAATGCCAAAATTTATAACATGCTATTTTTGTTTTCAACTCCATACCAACTGTTGCTGACTGTTTTTTTTTACCCATTGATTGTCACCAGATATTCGTCTATACTTCATATTTTAAGTGATGGAGGGTTGGAGGCAGACCACCAGTTTCGTCTTGGGTATACCTTCAGAATCGTCACATTCTCCCAAGTCGAGCTCCCAGTGGGATTTGGTGAGAGGCGAGAATTTTGCAGAATTGCAGTGTCTATATCATCTTGACCATCATCTTGACCATGGAGGTGCTAGGTTATATTGATGCAGCAACAGCAACCTCAGAGAGAGATGATATAAATGAAGTTTCCCCATCAGACATGTCACCAACTAGTGGAATCGGTGTAACCTGTCAGTGTTTGCAATTTCTCCAGTGATCTGCAGAGATTGCTTATTCTGAACAAATCCTTAAGACAGGTCACGATTGCATATAGCCGTCTTACCTGTAAAAGGCAAAATATTAAATAAAATGCCATAACTGTTGTTTTTAATCCGAAATGGCTGCCTGGTTTTCAAACATGATGATGAAGTGTCTTAAGTAAACGCTACTTGAACTCGATTGGGGACTGGGATATTGCAAACAATCACATTGTGTTTTGTTTCATCCCATATATGTCCTGATACTCTTGGCAATGATAGTAGCTTTATTTATTGATTGGCATTTTATCTCTTAGTTCTACTACTCAAAAATTCATTCATGACCATAGGTTTAATATTTTGCCAAGTTATGAGCTAGGTCAGGTTCCATAAACTAAGTTAAAGTTTAATGAAAAGGGGCAAAAGTATGCTAAAATAAAATTCTGAGTTACAGGACATGTACATGTCAATATTTGCTTAGGTTATGAAATGAGGCAAATGATGAATGTCGAAATGAAAAGTCGAGTTATTGTGAAACGACATTCCTTCAGAAGATGTGTGTAAAGTTCCATAAGAATCGGTCAGTTATGGCCAAGGTTATGTTGCAGGTATTACATGTATATATTTAGTTTTTTTTATACATTTAAAATGTCCACCTTACATAAACAGTTATATTTAATAGCTGGATATGTAAAACCATGTTAAGGAATTGTTAGTATTCTTATATGTAAAATTATCCTTTACTTACAGGTTTTATCAGTTATTTCTGAGGTTGTGTTAGGAGGAATTCCCAATGGAATAGACACCATGAAGAAACGATGTGGTATGTATGATGTGTCTTTCCAGCTAAATTTTGTAAACGGGACGCACACGATACTGCTCCCCAACACATAATAGGACATAAATGTGTTAAAAGAACTTTCTCCCTTTATATTTAAAATGCATACGTATAAACATTGTAATATTTATAATGTTTGAGACCCAATGTATTTATTACAACTACAGTGAAACCTGTCTCAGTGCCACCTATTTTAAGCAGACACATTGTCATTGTCAATATCCGTTTTGCCCAATTTCTAAACAAAACAAAATGCATTCAGCAACCACAGTTCTGTCTTTAAGAGGTCATTTTTCTCCTTTCTTAAGACAGGACTGAGTATGCAATTACTGTTATTTTCATTTCGTATTCACCTGTATAAACGCCCCCCACCACCACTACACTAATGAAACTTCATTGATACATTGCCCTACATGTAGGTGCAATTGCCATTGTTAAAAGGAAGAACCCTATTGTTTTGGGGTTCATCTGGGCAAAGGTAAAGGTCAACAAGCCCTTTTAAAGTGTAATACCCACCAACATGAAGCTTTTCTTTTGTTAGACAAAGGTCAAGGTCATGTTGGCCTCACACCTAGGTCATGCTTTTAACATAATAACCATAATAACCCAGTCAGAGTGATTTGTAAAAGCCATGGGCTTGTTTCACAATCGTAAAAAAATAGGTTTAACCTAAACTAACATAATAACTTTAAGGAAACGGGAGTACAATCTTGTTTTAATTAGAGGAAATGTTTATCTATCACTTCAGATATCACAAACAGTAACGAGGCAAGCACTGGTGAAGGTAACTGTCGTAATATATTAATACTATGATAGATTTATCCTTGGTCGTAGCTACATCATTGTTTTTACATTGGTATTTTAAGCCATTTCTCATCACATCAGTTAAGTTACAAATGAAAGCCAGTTTTAATGTTTGAGGAAGAGCCAGTCCCAGCTATTTGAACAGAGTTACTGTCATTTCATAAGTCCCTGGCAAACTAGCAGAGTAGCTTGCATACAGTCAGGGTGTCCGGTGGGATAAGAACCAATACTAGAGGCTAATTAATTAGTGTAATAATAAACCATTTTGTGAGATAGGTCTTCTCAAAAACATGCCTTCGACAGCATGGAATGTTATCAAGTCTTACAAAATGTTTAACTTTTTTCAGGAACAAATGTTGAACTAAACATTTAGCCGACTCACTGGTTTATATATGGGAATTTAAAGTCATGTCCTGTTAAATGAATACATTGCATTAAACCATAGGCTTAATAAATCCATTATTGTTTTTTTGATTGAAACATTTATGCACATACTTTTTGCAGAGTCGTCCACTGCTGCCCTTCCTGATGAAAGTTCAGAAGGTAATTTTATACTATTGCAAATAAACCACTTGTATGACACACAAAGTTTAGAAGGTATACTGTATTTGTATGATGTTTATGTCATTTTCAACACATGTCGGGTTATATATGATGGTCGATATTTTTGTGGTGGAAGCAGACCACCTACTTTTCCTGGGTAGAACCAGTACTGTACATCTCCCAACATCCGTAAGAATCGACACTTCCTCAAAAGTCAAGCTCCCATTGGGATTCGAACCCACAGCCATGAGAGGCGAGAAGGTTTACAACGCAGCATCGTTAACCACTCGGCCACGGAGATCTACACTGGTTTCACCTTGTGCGTCGTCTGTCCGCCTGTATACACAACATTCTCCGCTTTGTAACTCCTCTCCCCCTGATACAAAAAATCTCAGGACATTTCATGATTCTGTGATTTCTAGTTTAATCAATTGTTTTTTTAGATTCTTCAGAGGATGATCAGCTCTCCAAAAGTAATAGCAGTCACTCCGATGGTAATAACATTCAGACAAAGTGTAATAAATTGACTTATTTATAGAAAATGTTGGAACTATTTCAACAAGAAGTCAGAAGATACAGTAACATTTTATTATTTATTTTGACAGCACTTTAAAACAAAGTCAAAGGATAGCAATAACCTAAATATGTGTTAATATTTAAATAATCATGAATCATGCAATCACCTTTCTTCAGTTCATTGTACAATAATCAAAATTAAAGAAGTAATACTTTTAAACAGTACTTTTCTTTCTTACGATATTGTATGACCACTGTAGCTGACATGTCATAAAGCATACATTATTCATCCTTAACTTTTAGGTATGGTAAATTCTAGAGGCACCGCTTTCACATACAATCAGGGCATCCCGACTTCTAGTAATAGCAGAAAGAAAGGTACACACGTTTAAACATCTTTTCCATGACATTTTATTTGCGTCCATAATAATCAGAGGTTGATCAGGGTTTACAATGTGCAGCTGCTCAAGAGTCATTCCCCCAAAACACCCATTTTAAAGTCAGAATATGCTTATTGTTAACCTTAACAGAGATGATAGACTTTGTGTCAAGTATTTGTGTATAATATTACCATCACATTTGCAATAAATCCTCCGATGTACCCAGCCGTTAATAGAAACAGCTGATTAGAAACGTACGCTTCGTTAAAAAGGCACGCTGTCTTTTTAACTCTTGTGTTTTCATAAACTTTACCTGTGCTATAAATAATCCATTTGTATCTGCACTTCCTGTGTTGTGCTTGGCATCAGCGCAGCGTGTAGGGGATACAGCGTAATTAGCGTAATTAGTACACAAATATTTATTCGGCATAGTGTACAATTTAATTTTATTCAGTTTATTTGTTAGTGTAATTGTCTAAGTTGTAAAGCTTCCGAGTGCTTCGTCACTGTTTCAGTTTATGTGTTAATAAGCATATTCTGCCTTTAACATAAATAGAATGGTCTAAACTCAAGTAAGAACAGTCCATTATATATATGTGGCAGGTTAAGGATTAATCTTTCTTTGTTTTTTGTTGGAGGCCCATTCTCCATATTTATCTTGATGTAAATGGAGGATGAGCCTGACATGTTCGTTCTGTTAGGCGACATATAACCTTTCATGTGTGTTGGTGTGCTGTTAAACCCAATCCAATTCAAAAAACTCATAATGATAAAGAATAAAGACATTAATATCATACTTGTGTGTGACCACTAAAGCTGACATGTCATAAAGCATAATTTATTCATTATTAACTTTTAGGTATGGTAAATTCTGGAGTCCGTACTCTCACATACAACGAGCGTGTCCCGAGGTCTGGCAGTAACAGAAAGAAAGGTATACACATTTTTAAACAGTTTTTATGGCATGTTTACATGCTTTATGGCATGTATGCCTGTTTGAAAAATAGGAACGTATTATGGTATGGAGTTGTCTGCTTGTCTGCTTTTATGTTCGTCCATAAACAATTACGTACTCCGGATGATAACTTTGAAACAATAACACCTACACTCAAGAAACTGAAAGAACTATGTATTTGTGTCCGACTTTATGTCTATGTGTAGATTTTTGAAGTTCTTCCCTATATCTCTATGTAAAACTGATCCAACAAGTGTCTCTAAGCTCCCAATACCAAGGTTTCTTATGAGAAAAAAAAACAAAACTAAAAACAAACCTATTTAACAAAATTAAAAAAACAAAAACTATTCAACAAATTTAACAAATTGAGCCCATCAACTAAGGTTTCATATGGAAAAAAATAATATATATGCCTCCAGTGAGATTTGAACCCACGACCCCTTGAGTTTGCAGTGTACATTACCAAATATTGAATAAGGGCCACAACTCCGGTGTTACTAGTATGATCTGGCTGGTTCTCAAACTCGTTAGAGCTTTCATTGACATCAACAATCTGGCCAAGTTTGGAAAGATCGAATACAAAATGAAGACGCTAGAGTGTTCACACAAGGCTGAATATGGCATATTTCAATAATTCAAGGTAAAATAACTCTGGTGTTCCATGTCCGATATAGCTGGTTTTCGAACTTGTCCGAGCTTTCATTGATATAAACAATGTCTTACAGTTTGGTAAAGATCGAATGAAAAATGAAGGCTCTATCGTCTTAACAAGGCAAAATATAGCATTTTTAACTAAATCAAGGGCCATAGCTCCGCAGTTACTGGTCCGATCTGGCTGGTTTTCAAACTTGTCCGAGCTTTCACCAATATTAACAAGAGCAACATTTATGTGAAGTTTCATGAAAATCCGTCTAGCAGTTGCAGAGTAGTCGCTACAAGTTTTTACTACATAACTCTATGTAAACAAAGATGGCCGCTGGCAGCCATGTTTAATGTCGCACCAAAATGATTTTCGACATGGCCCAATATCATGTCATGCTGATCATCTTAGAAAAAGTCCAATATCAATATCACTTATAGTTTTCAAGAAGTAGTCGCTACAAACTTGTTTTTTAAAAACATATTTGTAGCTGTGGCGGCCGTCTTGGATTTCAACATGAATTTTTGATAGGATCAACTAAACCTCATGGGCAACATTTCTATAAAGTTTCATGAAAATCCATCCGGTAGTTTCAGAGGAGTAGTCGCTATATAAAATGTTTACGGACGGACACCGCAACAAGGCATACGCTCTGCTGATAAAAACATATAACCGAAAAGGTTGGCGACAGTTCTAGTTATTCGAGTTTTTAGAATATACTAACCCCAAAAGCAATAGGGTTCATCTTCCTACGAAGGGCAGTGTACCTTTTAAGTTTCATGAGTTTATTCTTTATATAGATCAAGATCATCAGACGGTTTATCTAAACCTCGAGACAGAAAAGCTAGAGATGGAAAAAGAAAAATTAGACATGGAGAGGGAAAAGATGAAAATTAAAAGAGAACGGCTTGAGATAGAGAAAGAAAAGATTGCCTTGAAGAAAAGAAAACTTGAACTTGTTAGCGAACTTGTTGGTATTGTGAGGGAGAAAAGGATTCAAGCTATGACGGACGAAATATTAAATGGGAATGGTTTTTTTGAATGAATGTAATGTATTTATCACTGAGACATCTTTATAAATACCAGGGAGTAAGTATACAGGGAGGAGACTCGGGTTCATAAACGCTCTAGTTTATCGATTTATGTTGTCGCGCTAAAACACCGCTATTTACTATTTTATCGATACAGGTAAGTCAATCGTAAAAGCATTACATTTGAAAAGATAAAATTTCAGCCAACATCTCAAAATAGGCAGTTTTTACAGGCTTTCTGTTATAACCAACATCACGAAATTACCTTCTTGACAAAGGACTTCTATTCACTTTTTGTTATTATTAATGCCTAATATAACTCGTACTTCGTATCTCGTTTGCAATAGCTATACAACGTCACCATTTTTCATCTTTGTTACACGGAACCGTCTGGTAAAATGTGCTTTTATACATGCAAACAAAATGGTCGGTGGCTCCTCCCTGTATACTTTACTCCCTGTAAATACCTGTGATAAAATCACAACATTCATATTCTGACTCCTTTTCTAGTATTAATCAAAGTGGGTCGACACGATGTTGGGATGGTGTTCAAATGGTTTGGTATAAATACCTAAAGCCCGGATGGTGTTCAAATAATTTTATATAGAGTCCTAAAGCCCCAAATATCCAAAACCCATTACTAAGTATACCTATTGATGTTGTTCAAATGGTTTGGTATAGAGTCCTAAAGCCCCAAATATCCAAAAACCATGTATAGTATACATATTGATGGGGTTCAAATGGTTTGGTATAGAGTCCTAAAGCCCCAAATATCCAAAACCCATGTTCAAATGGTTTGGTATAGAGTCCTAAATCCCCAAATATCCAAAACCCATGTTCTGTATGGTTTGGTATAGAGTCCTAAAGCCCCAAATACTCAAAACCCATGTTCAAATGGTTTGGTATAGAGTCCTAAAGCCCCAAATATCCAAAACCCATGTTCAAATGGTTTGGTATCGAGTCCTAAAGCCCCAAATATCCAAAACCCATGTATACTTAGTAACATGGGTTTTGGATATTTGGGACTTTAGGACTCTATACCAAACCATTTGAACACCAAAATATATACTTAGTAACATAGGTTTTGGATATTTGGGGCTTTAGGACTCTATACAAAACCACTTGAACCCCAAATCAATATGTATACTTAGTAATATGCGTTTCGGATATTTGGGGCTTTAGGACTCTATACCAAACCATTTGAACACCATCCCAACACCGTGCCGACCCCCTTTGGTATTAATGAATACACTTACAAATTCTTTATTACATAATGTAGATTTGTTGAAGAAACCTCAACGTGGAGTTAGTTCTGAAAATAACTGTATTATGTTAAATACCAAATTATTGACATATCAAATGACAATGTGATGTCATGTAAACTACGAATGCAACTACATTTAACAGCTTTAATAGTATGAATCGGATGTATATAAATGTATTGAAACACAAATGTATTGAAAACTATGCCCATTGTGATACAGTACTTATTAATAGAGAAACCTGATATTAAAGTGATTTTGCTTCTGTACAATCCTATTTTTGTCAAATGTGTTTAGATCGCCTAAGCCGAAGGCTCAATGTGATCTATTGGGATCACTCTTTGTCCTTCCGTCGTTCACTTTTGCTCAAATGACTTTTACTCAGAAACTGCTTGGTCAGTTGACCAAACTTCACATCGGTGAACCTTAGGTCAATGTTTTCAAATTTGTACATCGAAGATGGCCACTGTTACTAAAAATAGTCAAAACCTTAAAAATCTTCTTAAGAATCTCACAACAAATTTTGGTAATTTTTTTTTAGAAATGATCACCAATACTGGACTATCAATTTTATTCAAATGAAGTCCCTGGAGTCAAAAATGGCTGTGCCCCGGTGTCCAAAGTTTGTATATAGAGATTTTGCATATACTTATTTATCACAAAACGTCCCTTGTTTAGCATTGTCGAACATCCAATTAATATTTTATTGTATGACACACGTGTAATACAACCTGGAACGATTTTGATTGGTTGAGTTAAACCTGTAACACTGCGCAAGTTTTTTAACTGAAACTATTTTATTTATTACAAATTTACCCGATCTGAGTCATAAACTTATTATTTGTGACAGGTTATACAAATAATGCACGTTATACAAAACATTGTTGTTGGTTTGTTAAAAAGTTGGCGTAAACTGCTATTTTGTAAAAAGGTAAAACACGAACTCTTTTATACGCAACGTTACGACGTCACATATTTTATGATGTTTTGGCGCTAAAGTGTGTCTGACGTCGTGGCGGTTCTATGTCGATCTGAATTATTTTTTACTAATTTAATTGCAATGTTATGTGATAAAAAGGATCATAAACTCGTTCCCATTCCATATAAGACTTATGAAACTGGTTATGAATTATTTTTAATTTTAACTCGCCAAAAGGCTCGTTGAAATTAAAATAATTCATAACTTGTTTCATAAATCTTATATGAAATGGAAACTCATTTAAGATCCTCGGTATATATATAGGGAAAAACTTGAAAAATCTTCTCTGAAACCACAAGGCACACAGCTCTCATATATTACATGTCTCATCAGCTTATGGTCCTCTTCCAAATTTGTTCAAATGGTGACCATGAGGTCAAATCTGGCCCACCGCAGGGATGACAGTTTTACATAGTTATTTAGGAAAATATATAATCTTTTCTTAAACTACAAGAGTTAGCGGTCTAATATTGTGCATGAAGCATAAGCCTATGGTCCCCTACACTGTTCAAATGATGATCCCGGGGTCAAGTTTGGCCCCGTCCAGAGGGGTCACAGCTTTACACAGAGTTATAACCGCAGGGATGACAGTTTTACATAGTTATTTAGGAAAATATTTAATCTTTTCTTAAACTACAAGAGTTAGCGGTCTAATATTGTGCATGAAGCATAAGCCTATGGTCCCCTACACTGTTCAAATGATGATCCCGGGGTCAAGTTTGGCCCCGTCCAGAGGGGTCACAGCTTTACACAGAGTTATATAGGAAAATCTTCCCTGAAACTACAAGATCTCATATAATGTTTTTCATATAGCGTAAGCCTAAGATCCTCTACCAAGTTTGTTCAAATGGTGACCCCAGGGTCAAATTTGGCCCAAGGGTGACAGTTTTACGACATTTTAACCTGCAAAGAGATTTACAAGACGCTGCCTAATTTGATGGCCAGATGGATGATTTGCTCCATCGTAAATATTGTCCATGTCCTCTTCATTCACTTCCAAGATTGGTTCTGGAACGTTTTCATCTATGCACTTGTTATGCAGCTTCATACATGCCAATATTACCTTGGCACACTTTTCAGGCTTGAAAGGAAGGCAGCCTCCTGTCTTGTGCAAGCACCTATTACATAATATAAAAAAACAAAACCATTTTATATTTAGTATTGACCCAGTTCACAATTTTGTTTGAAGTTATTATGTCAAAGAACAACTAAGATCATGAAATTGTCAAGAAAATCACTTCCTGTCTCTTCATGTACCTACCTACAGTTTTGAAACTTTTCACAAATACTTACCCGATTACATGCAGAAATCATTTTTGATAATTCACTGCAATTTCAATAACAGGAAATACTTGCCACAATGGCATATTATAATGTTGTTAGAAACTAGAAATGTTTGGACACAAATGGCCTCGCTGTAAAATATCAACCCCAATACTGCCTTCGAATATTATAACTAGAGGATCTTACAGGAGTGCCTATTTAATATTGAATTTATTAAACTAGGATAAAATTGATATAATGCTCGGCACATTGAATTTCTTAAACGGAAAAGACCGAACGATGGTTCGGCCCTCATTTGCATGGTTATTTAATTAGTGTAGTATGATAAATACATCATGGCTTTATTACACTCCCACACCATCATTTATGTGATGAAATATTAAATTGCCATAATCAAAAGTCAATGGACCGGAATAGTGTTAAAATATGGGAACATAATTTTTATATTCATTATTGATGCTTCATAAAAGTATGTCCAAGAGATTTAAAAGGAGTAGTCCAGTATTTCCTTATACAATCTTCTTCTGACATTCTTTAATACCGAGTTCCAGCAAAATCTGTTAAGAAGTTTAGGAGTAGTCGGGACAAGAAAGTGTGATGTACATGTATAGGTACAATGGCAACACTTTATCCAGATAATTAGCATAATTGTATATGTCACTGAGTCTTCCTGTCTTAAAGGGAGTACATCAGGATTTTTCTAGAAATATCTTAAATTATAAAAATGTTCCAATTCATGATAAAACACTTATATCCATCAAAATATGATGTTCGAACCATATTGTTAAGGTTTAAACTTCGAATACACCATATAGCTAGGAATGAATCGGGCATAAAATGCTGAAATTAACGCTAGTGCGTAACCTAGGATAGCACGTATTACTGTACAGGATGAATTTCCTTGTAACTAAGGGGTCATTTTTAGGATCATTCATTTATGTTTAGGCGCTTTAAAACAGAAAATATCATCATTTGTCAATTTTAAGTCGGACCCCTAGACCCCTTTGAAAAGCCTGATGTACTCCCTTTAAGTACGCCTCAATATATACTGACCTAAATCTTGACTTCAACAAGCCAAACGCTCGCTCCACCACCATCCTGGATTTTGAATGGGCATGGTTGAACGCTAGTTCTGCGGGAGTTGCTGGATTTGGCAATGGTGTTACAAGGTAGGGCCTTAAGGGGTATCCGGAGTCGCCTAAAAGCCAGCCAATACTGTTAGAGCTAACATAGTCTTTGACGCAGCTGTCATCAAATATAGATGCGTCGTGTTGGGAACCTGGCCATTTTGATACCACGTTGGTAAATCTGTAATTATGAGAAATAGACAAAATATAAAATGAGATAATTTCTAATTAAAGTCGGCAAGACACACATAGCAACATTTGTGAAACTAAACACATTAGAAATAGTTACGTTCTGTCGGATTTGTCAAAACAAAAACAACAAGAGGCCAATGACCTTGGAGATCTACTGATACGTTTTTGACAGCTAGATCAATATTCCTGTGAAGTTTAATGAAAATCTGTCAAGTAGTTTCAGAGAAGTAGTTGCTATAAGTTTTTACTATATAACTCTATGTAAACTAAGATGGCCCTGGCAGCCATGTTTAATGTTGAATCAAAATAATTTTCAACAGGGACCAACACCATGTCATGTTGATCATTTTAGAAAAAGTCCCATATCAAACATCACTTACAGTTTTCAAGAAGTAGACTTTACACATTTGTTTTTTTAAATCTATTTTTAGCCGTGGTGGCCATATTGAATTTCCATCCGACCTGAAATTTTTCTAGGATCAACTAGATATCAAGAGCAACATTCCCGTGAAGTTTCATGAAAATCAGTGAGTATTTTCAGAGAAGTAGTCACCACAACAAAAGTTGACGGACGGACGCCGCACTACGCCATAAGCTCTACTTATCTTTGATCAGTAGAGCTAAAATCAAAACATGCAAGTCTGTTAAATGCTTCATTTTTATTTAAAAGATATTAAAGTAACATGTTGATTTATTATTCCGTTTTAAAATTTCTATTCCTATTACAAAATGCGTCTTCTTGGAATGAAAATGAACCACTATTAGTTAAGTAGATCATATATGACAGGGTTAAATGTTTGTTTTTAATTTTAATTCGAAATTATGTATTTGATGTCACGTTATACACACTGTCCTGCAGATAAACAAAGCTTTAAAACAATTTACAAAACACAAGAATTATGATCTTTGATAAAAAACATTGTCGGATTTGAGGAACATCGACCAGAGCTCAGTAACGTACTGGTTAACTACTTTTGATTTCAATATATCATCGTAATTACAAATAAACACCAAATTTAACAACGGGAAATTCAATAGTCTGACAGCTGATATTTATAACAACTACAAACAGCTTTCCCACATTATATATGCACAATGCGTCCTAAATCTGTCTATAAGCAAATTAACACAGTGCACTCCCTAAACAGTATCGGTGTCGAGACTCCACAAACTCGAAATCCAGTGAAAAACGAGAGCGAGATTTGATAATGGTAAAAGGGTGAATATGGTCATGACCGAGCAATTAGTCGCTATAAACAGTTAAAACCTATACCTGGTTATATCAATAATATCTCATAAGATAAATGTTATTGCAGACTGTGCACATTATAATGCCAAGGTTGTAGTGTTCATTCGAGTTAAAATAGTAGTTAAAACTTATATTTACCTCATAGACATATCTGTAACTGCCTGCACATTGATTGCGTGGTATCCCTTCCTGCAGACAAACGCTTCCTCGTCCTGTGATGGTGCAATGATTGGTATCAGTGTGCCATCTAGAGCACCCACTACATTTGGAATACTGGCAACTCTAAAAAACTCTCTCTTTGTTCTGTCCAGATGTGCTGGTTCTTCTGGGAATTCAATGTTATCAAGTCGGTTGTTAATAGCATCAACAACCAACCCAATAACTCTCGATGCTGAAGCTCGGCTGACACCATGAAGGTCGCCGACCTCAGATAAAAAATCTCCCTTGGCCAAATACCTCAATGTTACCAAAACCTGAAATGAAAAATAAATTAAATGCAATATTTTAAAAAATATTCCAGTGTCATTTCACACCTTGACTTATTATAGGCTTTAAAACACAACCAAGCTAATTAAAACATGAGGCCCAACTGCCTGGAAGCGCGTACCTGCTGATGAGAAGTAGAGGCCAAACTGGTTGGCATGTAAATTAAGATGAGTGGCCAAGTTGATTATTTAAAATGCAAGTGATTGCAAAAGCTTTTAAACAAAGCAGATGCGACAATGAACTGAATTGGGGTTTTAAGGCGCACCAACACATGAAAAGGTTATATGGCGCCAAACAGGCATCAACATGCCAGGCTCATCTTCAGTGTACATCGAGATAAAATATGGAAAATGGGCCCAGAACCTTCTCACCCTGAACTGCAGAGTTGCTGCAAATTCTATTGTTGAAACTCCTATAAGCTGGAGCCACGTTATTGTTTTTCTGCCACTGCTCTTTTGATGTGAACGAGACACCGGAAATAATGCAGGGATCATGATGAAGGATGCGACAATGAAGCTAACAAGATAGACCTTATCTAAGCATATATATAACAAGTAAATGACCTTGACCATGGAGATACAGACCCGGGTGTTGGGTTCTGTACGTTGTCTCAATGAGATGAGTATTTCTGCCAATTTATTTCAAAATCCCCCCATGTATGTTAGAGTTATGGAGCGGACACAAAACCGTATTATATGCATATAATAAGTATAATCAGTATATGACCTTGACCTTGGAGATACAGACCCGGGTGTTGGGTTGCGCACATCGTTTCAGTGAGATGAGTATTGGGGCCAATTTATTTTAAAATCCCTCCATGCATGGAGCAGTTATAGAGCGGACACGAAAATTGACTAATGTACATACGGACAATGCCAAATCTATATTATCCCTCCAAATTCGTCAGGGGATGATAAAAAAAGTCTGATATGTAATAGACAACGTCGAGAATACATACCATGTTATGTGCAAATATCTTTAGAAAAAAAAGAGCATCACAGAATTGTTGGATTAAATGTATCTGACCTTTTGACGTCACCCCGCCATATGGACATGGTCCTGTGGAGGTCTTTCACAAAATTTGGTTGAATTCTGTGTAGTATTTTAGGATGAGCCGTGGTAATGGACGGACATACAAACTGAGTAGTTTAAAATATACTCTACACTTTTTTAAGTGTATCTGCATTTATGAATTACGCATTATGTACTTTTGTGTAATACTTGTACCGATGAGATTGCATTTAAAACAAGTTCGTATTTTTTATTCAAGTGTACTGTATTGATAAAAGTGTAAACATTAAAATGCAAGTTGCATGTAAAAATATTCAAAAACATTATTTCTATATGAATGTATTGTAACCGGGTACATGTATATGGTGAAGCTAGTGTGTTTAAATACACGTTTAATGCTCTTTTGAAATTTTTCGTATTGGCGAGCATCAACAAATAAAATTATGCAGTTACATAGAATGTCAAAATAATAAAAAAAACTGCATAGGATCCAATTTATTAGGCTAATGGTGAAGCGTGTGTCTAGTCCTGTAAGCTAGAGACTATGGGTTCGAGTCCCGGTTCAGGCACGATATTTTCACCACCTGTTACAAATGGGGTCTCGTCAGGGATCATCCTGAGAAACGGCAGTAGTGGTCCTCTGGTGTGGATGAATATAACCGGGTACAGATATATGGTGAAAAATCGATAGACAACAGTGTGTCTCGATAGCTCAGTTGGTAAAGCGCTAGAAACCCTGGGTTCGAGTCTCGGTTGAGGCACGATTATTAACAAAAACGTTCAGTGAAATATTTTGATGTGCACAAGATGTCTCTGCTCACTGGACCAACGACTTGACATCCGAGTCGGCTGCAACAGGTACTGAGCCTGAGGTAGAAAAGTTATTGAAAATCGAAGCATGAATCCTCTGTCGTGGAGCTTTCGCCAAAACCACTCACTCTCTTATTGCTTGGTGAGGTACTCAACGTATATAACCCCGCCAGATACGGCCCCTAACCCTCCACTCCCCCACACCCCACCAATAAAGTAGGTGAAAAAATGATAGGTGCACGATACATGGTTATATAAATAAAATAGACGGTATGTTGACATTGTTGTGGAGTGGGTGGAGTATACTGCACTGTTGATAAATCGCCTGTTAACTACTAATTTTTTTACACAGTACAACGCTAATAAATAACTTTTAAAATGTAGTATAAAGAAAATGTGAAAAGTCCTTGATGATGTTCCTTTTTGCAGTAGTTATTCCATTATCCGAATCAGTAAAACAGCTTTTAAAACTGGTCGGCTCTTTTATGGTCAAGGTCAATACACTACGTCGCCAGACGCTTGGTTTAAAAATAGCCTGTCTACATGTATTTATACTGTATACACCGTTAAACTATTATTAGAAACGGAAAACAAACTGAAACCGAAACAAGTAAAAATACCTTGGTCTCTGCTGATAAATGATGACCTCTCTGGGCTAGACACTCAATATCATCTCGGATTAGCTCAACCAAACTTTCTATGCTTGCTCTTGGAAATCGATAACGTGCTATTAGTTCGCTGTCTCTCATGGTTAGAAGTGGATTAGTTCGCTCACGAAAAACTCGCTCACGACGATTAATTCGGGCTCGAAATGCAAAAAGCAAGTGTGCGGCCATCTTGTTTTGACGATAGTTGCGTTCTTTTTCACACTCACGCAAGACTTACGCAAGCCTAAGAGCTTGCGTAGAGTTACGCAAAAACTTACGCAAATCTGGAAAAAAAATATGCGTAACTTTTTTATTGAAACGCTCGAAATACGGTAAGAAGAGCGTACGCAAAACTTACGTCAGAAACCTTGCGTAAGTTGCTTATTGAAACGCACCCCAGCACGGTAAACGTGTAGATCTGGAGTAAGAAACAAAGAAAAAATCAAGAACAAAAAATTGCAGACGACTAAAGACAAAGACAATCAATGAAGGGGCCAGTGTTGGTCGTTCCCTAAGTGTTTACATAGCGTTAATTAATACCGATAGAAGTTGTGTAGCTATAGCCATTAAACCCTATCACACAATACGAACTATTTGTATTCACCACAAAGACAAACAACAATCAGATAACAAGTGTGAAGTTGTATACAAACAAACTTAGATACAAGAAATGTGATAAAAAGTATACAGCAAATATATACAAGACAGACAGGATGCAATCTTGAAATTCGATCAGAACATACGAAAGATTGTGACACCAATAAGAGAGCAGAACGAAACCAACCTAATCAGAAATCGCCAAAAGAGGCATAACCGACCATGCTGACAACGTGAATCATGTAAATGACTGGTATGGGACTGGGTAGTAGAAATGGAATGTGACCAAAACACCAGACAAGTGAAAGAAGCCTTAGAGACTGAGTTACAGACAGATGCCATAAACAATATGTATGTATGTATAGGTTCAGGGTCGCTTTTAACATGTTTTCAGTAACATTCTGGCGGTGTATACTGGTAGCAGTGCTTTATTTGATAGTGCTGTCACACTGAAATACCACGCCGTAGATGCATGGCATAATACCCCAACCTAGTCATATTATACTGACACCGGGTCGACCGTTCCTAACTACCCTTTATATGTTGAACGTCAAGCAATGAAGCTACCAGGTCTGTAGTATTACATGGCCAGTGACTGAACCACAGGCTTACCACAAGCGAGGCGGTCGTACTACCACTAGACAACGTCGAGGCGAGGGGGACTCTCTCCCGAACTACGATCCGGTTCCCGCAGTCTGACAGATAGTGGAGGAAATAGTCGGAAATAACCGTTTAGAAAGTTCAAGGAAGGCCACAGTAGTGGTTAACTATGAACAGTTTGTACTTGTCATAGCTGTGTTGCTTTTTACTTAAAAATATGTCATTTTTGTACTGGAACTCTAAATTTATTTTCAATGCCGATTGCACTCCTTATTGTACTTTACTTTTCCGAACTGATTTTTTCAAATACTGAAACATACACCTAAACATTGCTTATCTGGGGTATTGCTTTTAAAAGAAAGCACACTCAAATGGTGGTACCAGTCTCTCCAAAACTGGTCTCCAGCTCAATGCTACATCTTGACCCAAACACTTACGTTCTTGAACGTATTCCATGCATAGTTTTTCACCCAAGCAGGTGTTGGTGGTGATAAGTAAACACTTAGTGGTTCTGGGTGGAATGTTTCCTTTCCATCAGCACCCAACGAGCTAAGAACTGGAACACCAGCTTGCTGAAAAATATAAAATAATCAGTATTTTAGTCTAGTGGGAGTTTGTGCTGTACCATTATGTTTTGTTCACTATGTGTATAGGTTACTGGATATAAATATATATTGCCTGGTGGAAAAACAAGTTTCCAAGTATTGTAACAGAGAAATTACAAATGACTATTAAATGTATATTCTCAAGTTACATGGTCATATGTTCCTAAACCGTTCCATTATGCTATGTAGTGTTGCATAGAGACCCGTGATTACAATTCCCTTTGAAACGCAATGCGTAAGAGACGTTACGCATAGAGCTTCCCGCGATTACAGCTCCCATAGGAGTGCAATGCGTAAGAGACGTTCCGCATAGAGCTTCAGGTTGGAGCTCTGTGCACAGGGTAGCTCCATGCGCTTCATAAGTATACTTATAGAGCTCCAACATGAGTGTAGGAGCTTAATGCATTGGTTGTGTACTGAATCTACGCATAGATCTCCCAACTACAATTTCTCTGGTTTTATATTTATATGTGTACTAACATATGATGAAACTGACTTTGTGTATACTAGGCACTAATGATCCCGTATCTGCATCACCCCTACCGCATCTGCTTCTTAAAGGAGAAGACTCGATGGGTCGGTACTGGACTTGATCTCAGTATATGCTGACGACCACCTTATCTTAATAATATTATATGCCTTTTTTAATTAATCAATGGTTTATGTGTGTGGTGTATTATGTGATCCACAGTCTAATCAGAAATTTTAATTTATTTTTTGACATATTTCAGATTCTGTCCAGATTATTTGTAATTGAATACTTTTAATTGGTAAAATGTAATCAAATACGAAATGCACCAGGAACTGCAGATAGAATACTTATACAATCAACGAGGGAAGGATTTGGTTGAATTTCAAATATTACAAATAACAGCTTTTGTTTCCCTATAAGAATTAAACAACAAAATATCTATTTTCTATCTAGTATAACGGCGCAACCGGTTTATGTCAAAACTTATGTATATTTTTAATGTAAAATTGTGTTGTATATTGTTTCGCTATCTTTCTTATCTAGAAGTCCTTTATTAATATAACGTCTATAAATACTAAAAAGGTGATCCATTGGAAGCAACACACATAAACAATAGAAACAAGTAGCAGACTCGGTTTTATTGAGTCCGTTCTTTTATTGAGTCTGTTCATGAGAGGTAATTATAAGATGCAACACCTCTCACGCCTCCTAGCACCGGCTTAAGCGATATGCTACTTTAAAGCAACACAGAATGTGCTTGATGATCCGAAAGGACAGGTCAATAATAACACTACTGATTTGTAATCGGGGCGACTTTTTACGGCCGACACACAGCACTAAACAAACGCTAGTGTGAATGACAATAAATACAGAAAAGGTGATCCGTTGGAAGCAACAAACACAAACAAGAGAAAAAAAAGTAGCAGCCTCGGTTTTATTGAGTCTGTTCATGAGAGGTAATTATAAGATGCAACACCTCTCACGCCTCCTAGCACCAGCTTAAGCGATATTCTACTTTAAAGCAACACAGAATGGGCTTGATGATCCAAAAGGACCAGTAAATAATAACACTACTGATTTGTAGTCGGGGCGACTTTTTACGGCCGACACACAGCAATAAACAAACGCTAGTGTGAATGACAATAAATACAGAAAAGGTGATCCGTTGGAAGCAACAAATACAAAGAAACAAGAGAAAAAAGTAGCAGACTCGGTTGTATTGAGCCTGTCCATGCGAGGTAATTATAAGATGCAACACCTCTCACGCCTCCTATCACCGGCTTAAGCGATATTCTACTTTAAAGCAACACAGAATGGCTCAAGTATACGCATTGTAGTCCTAGATGAAAGTATTTCTTTTGCGATTTATCAGTTTTGATCTATCTTATCTTGAATTTTAAAATATGTGATCGTAATATATAAAAACGAAACGACTGAGGTCATATGGTTGGCTGCAGTTGAGTATCTAACTTGTTTAAATCTTGGGTAGTTTTAAGAAATTTAAATACATGTCCTGTTTTAGCTTACTTTCCTAGGTAACTTTATTTCTCAGGATAGTTCATATAATGCAAATAATTAGTGAAATTGTTGTGAAAAACTCCGTCATTAATCCACTAAAAGTGTGGATAAAGTGTATCCTTTTACAAGGCACTGACATAGCGCGGTCCAAATTCCCGTTTCGCACCATGTGACCAAATCAAGGGAGATCACCACACCTAAAAATGATCGATACTATTGGAAAGGCGTTTAACGCAGGTTAACTGACAATGAGTGAGCATAGTTTACCTTTCTCTATGTATTTCTATGGATTCGCATGAGACAACATGTTTTATATTTAAAACCGATATTTAAAAATGATTTAAACTAATTTTCGACGAATCATACATCTGAAAATATGCTAAATTGTTCTGTATGGATATTATAGAGTCTACCTTTGTCTGAAACATTACAGAAATCACTGTGGTCGTTTTGTAATTACCTGTAGACATTTCCCAATTTCGACGTCTTCGTCACCGCCATCTTGCCTACACCCGTTTTTCTTGAATCCATGTTCGACCATGGCTCGTAGAGCCAAAGAACTGATGACGTATCCACCGCCGCCACTCATGTAGCCATTACGCACTAACGGCTGAGTAAATAAATTAAGTTTTTTTGTTTTGTTTGTTTGTAGGATGTTTTACGTCATTTTCAACACATGTAATGTTATGTACGACGGTTGAATTTTTTGTGGTGGATGCAAACCTCCAACTTTTTCTGGGTAAAACCAGTACTGTACACCCCAGAAACATGTTCATATCGGCAACAAGATTAGCGGCAGGAAATTGTATTCTCACAAATATTAACAAAGTGTCATAAGTTCCCTCTTTTTGGCACTCAATATACACCTACTTTTGTTGAGGGCAAAAGTTAATACTATTCATCCAAGTGACTGACTATTGACCCGCAACAGTAACTTGACTCGGTCAATGGTTCATTGTTGCGGGTCAATAGTTATTCACAAGGATGCATACTTATAGCCATTGAGAAAAAAATTTGATTGAATCGTGATTTACAAACATGACGTCACTTATGGAAAGGCGTGACGTCATTATCAAAGAAAACATATATTGACCTCTAAAAAGACTACTGTCTTCTAAATAGTATTTTGACCGCAAAACCGGATTGAAAACGTTCTATGGTCAACAGTTCGTACTAATGATTTCACGTGACTGCTTTTTGGCCAATAAAAACTACGTATTTTAAATGAATATATAATACTAACTAATTTTATCAGTTTCCGGTATAACATAGTAGATAATACTAGTAGTCGAGGAGGCAAATACCTTCATGTGAAATCCTAGGTACCCGGATCGGCCTGGGTCAATATTGGACAATAAATAACGTAAATTCTCCACTATGACGTAGGTATCATCATCGGCCTTTAATATCCAATCAAAAGTGTCGATATAAGTGTTGTAGACATGTTCAAAGGCTCGCCGAACCTTTCCCGTGAGATGATGACGTCCTTCTGTAACTGTGACATGTAAAACATCGGGAAAGGATTTTGTGCTTCCTTTATCTGCAAAATAGGCATTCGGGTACAAAATTATCCAAACAAGAAGTGAAATAAAGTTTTAATTAAATCAAATCACTGAACGTTCTGGAAACAATTTCCTCCGCACACAAAAAAATGTTAAGAAACATTGAAAACAAGTTTTCACATTTTTAGCTGTAGCGGCCATTTCGGATTTCGCTTAAATGTCAATTTCATATATTTTCGGTAATGTTTCAGTGAATATCATAAACAAAACGAAATGTAGTTTTCATAAAGTCGCACTTCCAAATTCTTTGATCTTTCATTGTTATACACCTTATACTTTGAACGTTATTGGCAAGATTAAGTTCCAGGTTAAACCTTTTAGAAATTAAAAATATTTATAAAAATATAAATTAGAATTATGGGCATTTATCAGATGTATTATTGGGATCATGCTGAAGATATGTACACAGTTTCATTGTTGTACAACTAATACTTTAATAGTTACTGGTAACGTCAAGTTCCAGGTAAAACCTTTTTCAAAGGGACTTAATTAAAACAAATATGATTCAGAGAGTTATATATAGTTCTTTATAAGATGTATTCATTGGATTATGTTGAAGATGTATACAAAGTGCCATTGGTGTACACCTAATAATTTGAAGGTAAATAGCCACAATTACTTGTAAATGACAAGGTTACGTTCCAGGCTAAATATTTGTTCAGATTGAAATCATAACAAAACAATATGAATTTGAGAGTTCCTTATCAGATGTATTCATTGGATCATGTTGAAGACCTGTACAACGCTTCAGGTGTAACACGCCCATTGAATTTTGCATTGAGTTGAATTAAAATGTAAATGCCATGTTGTCATTCATATCTAGGCCCAAATCAAAAATGAATAACTTACATTCTCATCACAAATGACACATATGCTACCAAAAATCCACTGAAAAGTGTGGGTCATATATCTTCTAAGAAAGAACTTGCCTCATGAATGAATGCTCCCTTTAAAAAAATAAACACTAAAATGCCAAAATATTGTATTCATACACTCATTTCCATATAAGCAAAAAAAAATCAAAACTCACAATTTTAAAATGACAGTGCTTGAAAAATGTAACAAATAGATTAACAATGTGATATAAACCAGAAATGACACTTTAAATTAGTGAAAATGCCTTTTTTTACAAAAAGAAATGAGAATTATTTATTGACCGCCATTATGCGACTACCCAAGGCCGACACTTCCTGTGACGCAATGGGTGTGTTATACCTTCATTGTTATTAGTTAGGCTGGTCCAGGTTAAACCTTTGTTGTTATTAGTTAGGCTGGTCCAGGTTAAACCTTTGTTGTTATTAGTTAGGCTGGTCCAGGTTAAACCTTTGTTCAAGGGTAAATAATTCAAAAAAGCATCAGTCAGAGATAAAGTCCCTCAAAGGGAAATAGTTCAAAAAATATTTTAGAGAGTTATGGGCCTCTATAAGACGTATTCATTGGATCATGCTGAAAATGTGTGCAAAGTTTAAACGCTGTACATCTAATACTTTGAATTTTATTAGCCACAATAACTTGTAAACGACAAGGTTAAGTTCCAAGTTAAGTATTTTTTCAAAGGGGATTAACTAAAACAATATTAACCATAGAGTTATCGGCCTTTATCAAATGTATTCATTGTATCATGCTGTGTGTGCAAAGTTTTATTGTTGTAGACCTTATACTTTGGAATTTATTAGCCACAATCACTTGTCGTCAAACTGTAAATGGCAATTTAAAGTTACAGGTTAAATCTTTTTACAAAGAGGAATAGTTCAAAAATATATGAACCAGAGAGTTATGGGCCGTTATTAGATGCATTCACTGGATCATGCTGAAGATGTGTACAACGTAATTGTTGTAGAAGTTATACTGTGAATTTATTAGCCGCAATCAGCTGTCCGGTAAACGTTAACGGTCAGACATACGGACGGACGGACGGATGGACGGTCGGAAAACCCCACGAAATAATATGTCCCTACGGACGTACCAAACCGTACATTTCGAAATGGTTGGCCATTGTGAACTTAATTAAACGACGCTTAAACTTAGATTTAACGCTGACTTGTGGTTATGATATAATCTTACCAATGGCTATGAGTTCATCTATATTTGAAATATACTTCAGAAGGATATATTTTTACTAATTTTAAATGGCATTGAATGACAAAGTGAAAAATAAAGCTGATGTTGTTGATAACGATCATAAATAACACAGTCATAAGGTAACTCAATTTAAATGTCTGTAAATGGATTTACGTTTATCCCGATTAAATAAAATAACTCACCTTGATAACCAAATAAAAATAAGTGTTTATCACAGCACCTGGCCCATGTAGCATTTACGGCGTCCATCTTCGATTTACCGGAAGTTGTAGTCAGAATCAAGCAAATGATTCTTACTTTAGACGAAGTCGTTGTATTTTGTTGCAAATAACTTGTTTTTACTGAAACATTGCATAAACAGAACAATGTGTAAAATGTACACGGCTCCCAATTTCAGAAGTTTATTTAAATAAGACTGCAAAGCCTCATGGTGAATCGATAAAACGGGATGCTGCTCATTATGATTCATCCTGATTCAGAGGCAAATACATGGGGGTCCCGCGGTCCTTGGACTTACCTCTAGGTTTACGTGTACCATGATGAGCATAAATCATACTGAAAAACTTATGAGAGTCTCAGAAATATTGTAAATTATAGCACTGTAGTCGCAACGGTCTGGATTTAAATAATCTGTTCTATTGTTAAAGGAGGAATAAAGGATCATCTCTGGAAGGATTAAATATAACAACACTAGACTAGTTTTATCATCATTATATGCGCGTAAATGATGGGCACGATATAAGGAACACGCCGGACACGACGAACTGAGTGGTGACGAGTATCAGCTATATTAATTTGTATTGCAGATTACACCTTTTGTATAAATCTCTGTTTAAATAATGATGTATCCGTTTAACGGATTTTTCCGTTAAATATAACTAGATATGGCAGAAATATGTATATTGTAAGTACCTGGACACAGTACTCAGTACTAGGGAAATCGTCTAACGGAATATGACGGAAACTGACGGTTGACGGATTTGACCTAGCACACTATAGATGTTGTGTGTGTTGTGTGAGTTGAGAGTTATTTGAAATGCGCGCTGACTCAGTATATATACACAATCGCGCCATGATATTTAAAAGTAAGGTCAAAATCCTCTAATCAATTAGGTCACGCCAATATCAACATGTGTCGTAAACTGACCAAAGAAAATACTGAACGGCAAAATCCGCCAACCTCGTCAGAACTCCGTCGTCTACTAAATTCACCGTTGGAAACATAAGCCATATTTCAATCACCTATTTACAACACTTAATGATATATTTTTTATGTACATGTAACTATGAAATATGCAGCATAATGAGACATATACGATGTAAGTGCAATGATTAGTTAATCTTATTCTATCTCATATAAGATGTCCTAGTTGATAACGCACTGGCAAGGCACGAAAAGTAATGAGTTTCCGCGAATCCGTTGAAAATGACTTGTGAAGCGGTTACTTAGACAATGTTATGTACACATCATTATCTCAAATGGCTTAGTAACATAATACAACATAGCATGTTCATCAAGTTATACAAGGAAATCCGGCGTGCTCTAATTTACAACATTCAACAATAACACTGTAGTGGGGAACATGTAAACACAACTAGTACTTTGTACGACAATATCGTTTATAATTTACGAATAAGTCGTGGAAAGCACATACTATCGCTGAACGATGAGCGCATCCATATTGAACACGTGACGGAATTATCTAACGTGAATGGTCAAATGTAACATTTTATAACTGGAAGTCCATGGAGGCGCTAAGCGTGGCGTAGCATTGACATTGAATGTTGTTTAACGGCTCATCAACACAGTATAGGTTATTTAGAGCCGCCCCAGAGAGAGGAGAAGGATACATAGAAAACCGGGAACCTGCCCTACTCTTATTATCGAATAGATTCCAATGGTTCTTTAACGTGCTCGGAGGATAGACCGATACACGGGACCACCCGGTTTACCTCCCCATCCGAAGGACGAGGCCAAGGGAACGTGTCTTGCCCACCCAAGAACCGTGGAGTAGCAAACCGTTTAAATCTTGGAAGTGTGTGTGCATGTTCTATTTCGATAAAACCATGAATGGCAAGTCGATAGCGCATAATCGTTGTTTATTTACCACAATTATTTATTAAAACTATACACTATGTACTCATACTAATATTTGGATGATATGGTAAATGATTAACATTTACGCTGTCCGTGTAAATAGTAATTTTAAAAATATCCCGTCAACTGGCACAGTTGTTAAGGAAATAACGCTTTTAGTGCGTTTTAAACTTGCCATTCACGTTTTTATCGACCTATAGCATACACACTTCGTTCGTTCGCTCGTTCGAATCCATCGTCATTCATTCGTACGTTCGTTCGTTCGTACGTTCTTTTGTTCATTCGTTCGTTCGTTCGTTCATTGAATGACAGATATATAGTTTCGCAAATGCGTTAGTTAAGACAAAGTGGATTTAAAGGATAAAAGGCAGTGTTTACACATTCAAGGCATATGGTGACTGACAGTGCAAACTGTCAGTTTGAAATAATTCAGACTGAACACCATAGCCATGTTATACACTGCCAAACTGATGTGGTACACTGCCAAAATGATAGTCTATTGTAATAGTCTACTCGTGTATGTCTCTGCCAAAATATAATGTATACTACAGTCTGGAAAATCTCACAGGATGATTGACATAAGGTGGTATGTTAACAGAAACTAGACCATGTACAATTTTGAAGAACAGACAATGTCGGGCATCAGAACGTCATTACTTTAGGGAGGGTCATGTAAGACCATTAAGCATTGCCGTTACAATAGATTCATATGAGTAATCAGTATGTATCCACCTTGTCGCTCTTCGCTGAACCCTTTCCAACTTGTTAATGTTTTTCTGACTCCATATTGTTGAGGCAATCTCAACATCTCGTTCACTTCTTCGAAGCATAACGGGATTGGCCGAGTCCCCACTATTTAGTGATGAGGAATACTCTCATACTGTAATGGCTAGTGATATATCTGCAGTGGATCTGATGTTCAGTTGTTACTGCTGCTGTTGCATTTTCGGTATCCTAGTCTTTTACTACTTGAAGTACTAACCTTCTTGATGTGATGGTTCTAAAGCAGTTCATTGCATATGATGACACGATGATACGTTGCACAACTAACAGTCTCAGGAACTTGACCATGAAGTTTGTATGTTTACGGGACTGAGTTCTTGAGCGTATGATTTGGATAAGTGTACACTTACACATTCTCGACCGGCCAAGACCTCATCATGCATATGTCTTACTTGCAGATATCCTTGGTTCTTATGATTATAGAGTAGCGAAGAAATCAGAAGCATGCCGGTTGACCTAGGCTAACGCTTACATAGATCAATATTCATGTCCCATGAATCTTCCCATTGTGAGAGCTTGTCTAGGTCCTGCTGCAATAGTTGAGCGTCTTGAATACTGGAGACTGCAAGGTACACTGCGGTGTCGCCTGCAAACAATCTTACCTTGGACTTACTTGGACGTAATATAAATTAAAAAAAAGAATCGGGCACAATACAGAACCTTGTGGTACCCCTGATCTTACTTCGAAAGTATCCGATCCTTCATACTCCAGGATTAACTGCTACATTCGTTATGAAAGCTTCGAACCATTGTGTTCAATCCTGATACCATACTGATATGAACAGAAGTTTGTTATTATTTACCTTGCCGACGGCCTTACTAAAATCGAGTAAGATAGCGTGTCTGTTGTCAACTTACCGAGTTCTTGAGCAAGTCTTCCATCAGCATTATCAATTGCGTTTCGCACGAACGCTTTGCCCGGAAACCATGCTGCAGGTCATAAAGAATGTTATTTTATATGTAAATGATTGACTATTTGATGCAATTACATGCTGAATGACTTTACATAGTATACAAATCCGTGATATAGGGCGATATGTTGTTTGGAATGTGTCCGTTAGTTTCAAATAAAATGAATACGAGGCTTGGGAGGGCCTGCATTTCTCGATAGATGAGCTGGCGCTTGTAATTGTAAAAAAACTAATAACCAGTTCCTTCTAAATTTAACATGTTATGGTGTTTTTTCTTGAAAGGTATATATTAAAAAAGCATTTGTTGAGATTGGCATATTCATTGCGTCTCTTTAGTTTCAAATGAAATGAATAGAAGGCCTGGGAGGGCCAGCATCTCTCAACAGATATGCTGGCGCTTGTAATTGCAAAGACAGAAACAAACTAATACCCTGTTTTTTCTAAATGGAAAATGTTAGGGTATTTTTTTGAAAAGGTATATATTAGAAAAACGAGGTTGTTAAGATTGATGTGTGCATTTTGCCCGTTTAGTTTCAAATGAAATGAATAAGAGGTCCGGGAGGGCCTGTATCGCTCAGTAGATAGGCTGGCGCTGGTTACTGCAAAGACAAAAAACACTAATTACCTGGTCCTTCTAAATGTAAGACGCGCAATGTAATAACGGTTAACGCAACTGAAGCAATGAATAAACACTTTTTATTCACTCGGCATTTAGTCATCCTGAAACTAGAAAGACAAGAGACTTTATCACTGGCCTCATGCTGGTCACATGGTCCTTAAAGATGTGTCATGCCCATCGCAGAACATGATGACGGCCATTAAATCATTTTCGTCATTTTTTGTAAACATTGTCACTAATTTTGTGTGCATTTTTAGTTTATACCCATTGTTCATCTATTTGTGATATGGAATCTATTCGATAATAAGAGTAGGGCACGGTTCCCGGATTCCTATGTATCCTTCCCCTCTCTCTGGGGCGGCTCTAAATAACCTATACTGTGTTGATGAGCCGTTAAACAACATTCAATTCAATTCAATTATACTTTGTTGTAGATTGTTTTGGCAGCACATAGTCCATGTGTCAACTGGGTCTAGATGTGAATGAAAGCATCGCATTTTTACATTTCTAATTTAAAGAGACTAGTGGCGATCTTGTAGAGTGAGAGTGCTCATCAAAATACAAATGCAACCCTTTATTTTATATGAAATGTAATATGTATTAAATTAAGTTACCTTCCGGTTAATTATTGTAATTCAATTGGGGATTACTTTGCTAAAAGTTGTACGTTTAAATCAAATGGTCGGTTATTGTATTTCTGTGCTGATATGTTATTCTAGCATGTCGTTCTACAAAGGTGAATATGTAATCAATATAAAAAGGTGAATATGTAATCAATATGTAACGCATGTCAAGGATTTGAGAAGAACGAAGCTAGGCCGTTCACCTTGATTCAAAATATTTGGTAGGAAGAACTGATGGTAAAAATTGGGAAGAAAGTGTCTGGTAAGGAAAAACGGTCGTGGCATGTTTACGTCTTCGTGACAAATTTTTTTTCTTTTTTATAATATGCTTTTAACACAAGTGACTTGATTTGTTATTATGTTAAACTTTGTTCCAAGTTCTTATCCATATATAATGCTATTTTCTCTCGGCAGCTATTTTACGCTTGCGTAAAACCTTGCGTGTTTTCCAATCATATAATTATCTCCCATTACAGCAGACCTTTATTTCCTCTAAGGATAGGAGAGTATACATGAATATTACAGTCAAAATACAATCAAAATATGTACAAATCAACATTTAACTAGCAAACATACAACACATGTGACTTAAAGAAATGAGTACTTTAACTATTCAAACTAGTCAGAATATTTACAAAGCACATAGAACACATACGACAAAGATGAATTTATATAAGTCATAAATAGCAAATGGAAAAAAAAATAATTAAATAACATATGGTGGTAATAAAAGATTGCAATTATTATAATATTATGTGCCACTTTTCGAAACGAAAAACAAAATATTACAAAATGTGTTAGTAATTACGAGTTTCTTAATAGTTTTAGTTCTATTATAGTTCTTCTCGGAGATTCAGAATCGCAAAACATGTATTAACTAAGACTGTAACACGTTAATAATTACTGATAAGGGTGATTCTTTGAAAGCAACAAACACATGATGCAAGAGATTATTGAGTCTGTTCATGAGAGGTAAGGTAAGCAACACCTCTCATGCCCCCTAATTAGTTGTGATCCAATGTAAATGTCAGAGTTATCTCCCATTTAGTTAAAACAGCGTATTTCATATTTAAAAATACCAATATAATAAAAAAACATGGTTAAACGTCACTAAATAACAGTTCTGAGTTTCAAGTTATAAAAAACTCAAAATCAATGGATATTAACCATTGTCAATATTATGCAATCACGAACCAAAGCTTAAACAAATTGAAATTACCTTACTTTACATTGAAATAAGAACGAACTTATAATATATGTAAAGCAGCTAGATTAAAACATTTTGTTATGTTTTTCGTAGATATCGTTTCAAACACAATGCACTCTGCCAAGAATAGCCTAGAATATGTTGAATATGCGCAAATGAATTTGCCTTGCAATTTACTTGCTAAACTTATTTTTATCTGTATATATTGGGCTCGTTGGTCCCAAAGAACCAGTAAAACTAACACTACTTAGCATGGAGAGACATGTTACAAACCGCCACACTGCATTAAACGGCCACTAGTGTAATGTGTTTTTTTTAATTTCGATCACCAAATGAATGGTAATCCATTTATTCACCCCGTAATTGGTCTGTGAGGGTCGGTGTGGGCCACCCCTCAACAAACCGTACATATATAGTTGTAAAATGCATACTATATATATATAAACAGTTTTCAAAATATTAAGAAGAAAGAAATGCATATCATGATTAGAAACTATATAAATGGGGAGTTTTTTTAAATTTCTTTACAATATTCAAAAGAAGATTTAAAATACAATTTTGATGAAAGGGGGTCTCTGCAGTCTGAGAGTCTTTCAAAATAATTTTATTTGCAAATACACCAAATTGCTGTGTGTTCCTTTAAATCTTGAAAGCAGTAAACATTTATAAAATTGTCAAAATATTTATTTTGTTACTTTAATACGCCTTCATTGATATATATCCTGTATAAAGAATTGTTTAAGGTAGATAAATACAATGCTAACATAATCAATGTTTGAGTGTTTCAGTTTTTAGACAAGATCCACATACTATCTCCGCTGAGTTTTCTTACAGTTGACTGTGTGAATCAAAAATGGAGTTATCCAAAATAAATATATAAAGAAAGGACAAGATATTTCTATGGAGGTTTGACTCTTCATCAATATTCAGTGGGAACGGCTGGGAACATAATTTTACAGATATAACTACACGTCTTGGGATTTTCCTTTTGATTTTCTTTTTTGTCAAAAGAAAAAGACAAAACAAAACACAAGAAGAAGAAGGCACAAGCTAGATGTGTTGCACAGTGTAACTCTTAAAATTTAAGACAAAACTAACTAAGTAGGGATTTATAAGTCAACCAAGGTTTTTCAAATTTATCAAATGCAAAACTTTTTATTGTGTTTATTTTTTCTGATATATGTATTTAGTGTATGGTTTAAAATTTACGAACAAGGGTAATCTTGCATTTATATATGAAGAATTTTGCATGCAAAATTAATTTATTTAGAACATTGTCATATTCACTAGACCCAAATAGTATTGTTATTTTGTAGTCCATTACGGTTGGATTATTATTATATTATTGTCATTGCAGTAAGTAATCTTAAAAATATCCCACAATATTTTGGTATATTTACATTCCCAAAATAAATGTGTAATGGTTTGTAAAGACTCTGTGCAAAAGCTACAGGAATTTTTTATCTTCATTTTTGTCAAAAGGATGTTTGTAGCTCAATAATTCTGTGGTTTATATTTTCCTAAAACCATTGTAATCTAGTATCTTTTGTACATTTAAAAGGTATTTTGAATTATTCATTCCAATCTCTGTCTATATTTATACCATATTGCCCCCATTTGACTATATATTTAATAAGTATATCATAAATGGGACGACAGCCTTTCTGTGCGCTTGTTATTAGGGACACTATTGATGGGCAAATTGTTTTTTTTTAAATTGATAACAAGATGAGCAAAATTTTGTCTTGAAGGTAGCCCCGTATTGCTGCAGTCATACCTTCATATTCTAAAAAAATGTGAATGTACAGCAAACATTTTGATAAATAGCGTAAAAGAGGGAAGATTACCATTGTTATCCATTATATCATTAATAAATAAAATACTTTTATCATACCATCTTTTATAAAAACAAAAACCACTTGATCTTCCGATCCTAATGTTATTGTTATACCATAACGGTTGTGTTAAGAACTCTTTTCATTATACTTTAAAGCCACCTATATTAGGCTCGTTTAAGCCATGTATAGGGGAACTGTTGTAAGAACGATAATCAAATAGCGACTATCAGTGATTGCTTAAATGGACATGATTTAGATTTTTGAGCAAAGACGTTTTTATTAGTGTGATATAGTAAAAAGTGCAAACTATAAGATGTGTTTAAAACGAAGAATGCTATTGTTTTGACGTGGGCGAAGGGGGCGAAGGGGGGCATTTCGAAAACATGTAATACACACAAAAAACGCTTAATCTTCAAGTTCATAAAAATAAAAATAAACTTACCTTTTTAAAACATTTAAAACAACACTTATATTCCAATAAAATACTTTCATTATATCAGGTGATTTGATAAAAAGGGTATAAATATAACAAAACAAACAACGAAATCGTGTTCACTTGTTGCTTGCTACATGTACCAGAGGTGTTTTTTTTACAGCAGCTGTCTCCCGGTGCAGTAGCCGGACACACGTAACGAATAATACAGATATAATAAATCGCATAAATAATTTACAGCATCGGAATATAACGTTCATACCGCACTCGGATATCGGAAAAAGGTGCCGTCTTTTACACTGACATAATTAAATTATGGAGACCTCAATACATTACAAGAAAACTGTGATACCAATAGTCAAAATGGTCGGGTAAATTTAACCATGAAGACATGTAATGCTTTTAAAGGGAGTACATCAGGCTTTTAATGGGGGTCTGGGTGTCCGACTTAAAATTGACAAATATTAATATTTTCTATTCTATATGGCCAAAACATAATGAATGAGCCTAAAAATTATCCCTAGATTTGCAAAGAAATTCATTCTGCACAGTAATACGTGCTATCCTAGGTGACGCACTAGGGTTAATTTCAGCTTTTTACGTCCGATTCCGTCCTAGCTATATGGTGTTTTAAAGGTTTCGACATTAACAAAATGGTTCTAACATCATATTTTAATTGATATAAGTGTTTCATCATGAACTGGAACAATTTTATAATTTAAGATGTTTCTAGAAAAATCCTGATGTACCCCCTTTAATGACTTAGAGGCGGTTTCTTATTGAAAAAATAGTATAAACGTCCGAGTTTTATAAACTTCTGAGAATTAATGAAATCTAAAAATTGAAAAGAACTAATATATTTGGTTAATTACGTCAAAAGAGAATTTGACCAAAGAACTGTTTTATTAAACATTTCAGTTTAAGATTATTCTATACTATAATATACTATAATATACATGTATTGTATAATCGCTTCTCAACATGTTGTAAAGCATGTTGTTTTCTGAAATTTGTGTTTCAATATTGTTTATTATTGTATAAAATAATATACTAATTGTATTATACTGTTCATTTAAAACCATGTACTCTGCGCGAAATCATGTTCCAGTTAAGGGTGTCCGGGTAACACCGCAAGATAAGGGTGTCCGGTTAGCGCAACCAGTAAAGGTTGCCTGGGTAGCGTCTCCAGTTGAGGTAAAGGATGTCCGAGTATTGCCGCCAGTAAAATGTGTCCGGGTGGCGCCGCCAGTTAAGGGTGTTAAGGGTGTCAGGGTAGCGCCGCCAGTTAAGTGTGTCCGGGTAACGCCGCCAGTTAAGTGTGTCCGGGTAACGCCGCAAGTTAATGGTGTCAGGGTAGCGCCGCCAGTTAAGGGTGTCCAGATAGCGCCGCCATTAAAGGGTGTCCGTGTAGCGACGTCGGTAGGTAGCGCACTCGCTTCTCACCAATGCAACCTGTATTAGATTCAAAGGCCCGCGTTTAAGTGAGACGGTACACTGTTCACTAGGACACGTGGTTTTGATCCCGGGCTATCCAGTATCTTCTTTCATGAAGAGCTGTCGTCTGCTTCATCCTTAGTAATTTGTAAAATATTGTGTTGTTTTGTAATCGGTTTTTAAAAAATAAATATTGTAATTTTTATTTGTGTATGTTATCATTATTATGATCGTGTCATATATTCTTTAGTTTCTTATTATCAAAAAGTTAAAGTTCTTTACAAATGATCAGGGTGGTTTTACTACGTCATACTATACTACGTGACATTTGTTTGCGTACACAACTAAAACAAATGGTAAAACAGTTAGATTGTTATCATTTCTGTATGGATACTGAGCAGATATTTTATCAAATAATGCGCACATACCTTTAATAATCGAGTTCTTTGCTCCGCCGCTATTGACAAAATGATTCCCTTCTTTCACTTTCTGAGATTATCTCCAATCTAGCTTTCCAAACTGACGCGACGCTTTGGTCGCTCAGTAGCGGTATGTGCCCTTTTGATCAAATTCCGTTCAAAATTAAAGGGACTGGAGGCGATTCGAAGAATTATGGGTGTCAAACAAAATACCAATAAAACATCATATTGTTTTACAGTTTCATATTCAATGTGCATATGCCCTTAACTAGTCCCATCATCCGTCCGTATGGATTATTGTTAATGAAAAAGTTCAGTCTGGAAATCTAGACGACTCTTTTAGTTTGTGGTGCATGTATAGCTCATTAATATTATTTCATATCATCAGGGACACAGAGAAATCTGGATTTTGTTAAAACTCGCGGAGTCCAGTTAGTTCTACATTAATATAATTATAAGAACAGTATAAAGCAAATTGTGTTTCCATTTTACTGATTACAGGTTAATACATGGCGTAGTAGTGACTTTCAGTTATAATAGCCCCCGGAGAATGATAATTACTCGAGGGCCATTAATGTACTTTGGGGCTATTACCACTAAAAGCTCAGCCATGGATTTACCTTTTTATTACATGTCTACTTAAATCTAAGCTAAATTCAATGGGAGGTTTGACTGGACTGATGTTATAAAATCTTAGGGGATCGTAAGTGTTCATATTGAGAAAATCCTCTCGAGTAGCCTACGGCGAGTAAAGTCTACAAATGAAAGTTTGTTGCACAATGAAAATGATCCAAACAACATTTTTTGGAAAATGGTTGGGATAGTTGTTAGATTGAACTTCGGTGGTCACAGTTTTGAATAGAGTTACATCAGAAAATCTTCCAAAACATTTTTCTGAAATTACAATAGCTACAGATAGAGGTCTTATAATTACTATGTACATGTAGCATAAGCTAATACGTGTTTACAAATGTCAAATGTAGACCCGTCCAGGTGTCACAAGTTTTACATACACATATTGGTAACACAATCTTTTCTAAAACTACAAGGTATAGAACTGCCATATACTGTATGTAGTATAAGCTTTTGATTCTCTACCAATGTTGCTCAAGTGGTGACCCTGGGTTAAATCTGGTCCCGCCTCGATGACCTCAGTTGTATATAGAGTTATATAGGGAAGCATTTAAACAAAAAAAAATCAGATACCACAGGACATAAAGGTCTCATATACTCGTAGCAAAAGCTTATACTCCTCTACCAAGTTTCTTCAAATGGTGAACCTGGGGTTGAATCTGGCTTCACCCAGCTGGTCTCACTTTTACATAGAGTTATATAGGAAAACAAATCTTCTTCTCTTAATCTACAAAAGCTAGAGGTTTAATTGTATGAAAGTAGTATAGGCGTATGGTCCTTAACCAAGTTTATTTAAATGGTGATCCTGGGATTAAATATTAGCATATCCAGAGGGATCCGTTTAAAATATTGTTATTTTCAATATTTAGCGAATCTTCGTTCGAACTTACCCAAACAATTACAGAAAATCATTGCTTTATAATAATTAAAACACAGTGCTTGTGTCCGAACATCGTGAAAATGCTATCCCTTTAGTCTTGGACAACCGACCTTTAGGCTTAATTCGCAAACAAAATATTGTTTCAAAAAAGAAGTGATTCAGAATAACTTACTGTTATAAAAAAATAGACATCGTTTTGTAATATGTGTCTGTTTTCTGCTTCATTTTATAGTTATATTTATAAACTGTTAGGCCTCTACACATTTAGATTTTTACATTTTGATCATGTTACAGTAAAGATGTCTGTTCCGGAAAGAAAAGCTAACCAGCTAAGCACTTCCTTATCTCCAGGTGACAGTTTGAGTAAGTCTCAAGCAAATGTTCTAATATTTGATACTATGCACTCTAAAACTATTGGTTGTATCATAGAACAGTTGTTTAGCGCACCATACAACTGAACCATCAACCCAACCCAGATCATGCTATGTTATACGTGTCTGACAACGATAAACGTACGGTGACCAGTCTGACAGTAGACGGCAAGGTGACGAGCGTATACAGGGACGTCAACCTGAAAGGCCCTTTAGGTCTGACAGTGGCTGCTGACGGTACCGTATTCGTCTGTGGGATACCCACAGACGAATACGGTACCGTCAACAGCCACTGTTCACACAACATTCAGGCTGCAACGACAGTATTTTCCAAGAAAGAAGGAATTAAATTTCCACTTTCATTTAGTTACCGCGACAATGAAAATAGGATATGTGTCACCAATGGTCACATAGATGTATGTAATATTCTGAATGTCTTTCAGATGTAAAAACAAATGGGGTGGCAAAGTGGGTAAACCAGTAGATTAGTAACTGCGACAGTGATCATAGGGTCTGTGTCAGCAATAGTCACATATATCACATAAACATAATCAACGTGTTTATGTCACGACTCATGACACACGATGAGATGATAACTTAGGTAAACATTATGGCAACATGATACAAATACTCGGGAATTTCCGCTGTATGTTGTATGTACAATGTGATGCTGTTAATCGATTGGTACATGGCTACGTAAGACCGTTCCTTTTCAAAAAATAAGAGACTAAAACAACACATAACACAGCAAACAGTATTCCTTCAAAGTTTCATTGTTTTATATTGACGTTCTTAACACACACTTTAGGGATTCGGGGCATTCTATAAATGATGTTTAGCATTCAATCTGTGGAATTCATGAAATTTGATAAAGCTGCTACCAAAGTATACAAAACACAAGCTATACATATTGCTGAGATGAAATGGATAAAACAAGATGTATTCAGCATAGTGGCTATTCGTAACAGTAAGCAATAAACGCCCCGGCAGACATGTGCTCCTTAGCAAAATAGTCAGCCTGTCGTTTTCTTGTTTACAACAACTTGATTAAGATACGGACACCATTTGTTTCCATACTAATCCGCTTTACGATGTTGCGTCTATAATACAAAGCTACATGCAACATTCTTTTCACCCACATAGTGATACTCCAACTGACCATCGAATGCAGGTTTTAAAAATTACTTATTTAAACAAAAGCATCGATTTCATTAATTTAGCTAGTGGTTTAGTGACTGACATCATTCCGAAATATTTCGATAATATTGAGCTTCCTATTATATTTTACAAGTATAAGATATCAACTAGAAATCTTATTTTCAATTACAATAGGATGGTTTCTCATCTTGAAAACGAGAATTCTAATCTCACTGATTGAGAATGTCAGTAAATACCAAATTGTGTTATGACTGCTCCAAGCTAAGCGACTTTCATTATTTCCGGCCACTACTAGAAAACAATGCACTTTATTATCCAACTTGGCGCTCTAACATTCATTTCCCACGTTCATTCCGTGACATACATGGCAACAGAAGGAATTTTCATATCTACACGAAAGGACCCTTAAACAAGTCTACCCTTTAGAAAGATAAATTGTAAAATTGTAAAATACCTATAATTGTACATGTATTAACGCTTATGTTTTAATTCGCTCTGTTCAAACAAACATAAAACATATATGATCTATTCTCCAAAATAATTTTAAAAAACCTCAGGTTTTCAAATTATACCAATAAATGTTACATTCTAAAAGAATAACAAACAATAGAAGGGTGTTAATTCGCACAGGCAAACATTTATTCGAATTTTTAAAGAGCGGGTACATTATCTAGAAACGCTTTAAATTCCCAAATTTAGATTAATTATTATTTTTGTGTCGTCGCCTTCCGTCAAATAACCATCTTTAGGATGTTCGGATCTCCATCTCCCGAGGTTTTTAACAAACGATCCCACATACCTTGATTTGCTATGAGATATGATTTCCTTTCCTTAATACAAAACTTTTGTTTTGATTTCTAAAATTAATATTTCTGATTCAAGACCGAGATTGAAACGTTCGATATACGTTTCTAAGGATTTGCATGGACACGTGCCTTTATGTGTTCTCGCTATTACGACACAATAACCTTTCCTATATTGAAACTATAATAACTGACAAGTTATACCAAATAAACGGTATTTAAAGCATGAATGCTTTCTACGTCGGCCCAAAACCGAATCCAAAAAGGTTTGTGTCCGACCGACACCGGATCGATTCAGTAAAACGTAAATACATAATGAGATGGCCTTACGCCGGGTCCATATTACATAACAAAAATAGTTGGTGTCCTTTCGACACCAGCTCAGTGCGATACAACTTTAAAATATGTCTTGCGTCGGCCCGACGCCGGATCCAAAACATGTTTGTGCCCGCCCGGCACCGGATCGATACAATATAACGTAAATACAATCTGCGTCGGCCCGACGCCGGATCCCAAAAATGTTTGTTCCCGCCCGGCACCGGATCGATACAATATAACATAAATACTTTTTGCGTCGATCCGACGCCGGATCCAAAATATGGTTCGTGTCCGCCCGACACCACATCGATACAATACAAAATAAATACATTCTACGTCGGCCTGACGCCGGATCCATAAAAGGACAAAATAATGACGGTGACCGCCCGACACCTTAATGATACGATGCAAAATAAATACATTCTACGTCGGCCAGACGTCTGATCCATAAAATGACAATATAGTAAGTGTGTCAGCCCGACACCGGATCAATACAATACAAAATAAGTACATTCTGCGTCAGCCTGACGCCGGATCCATAAAACGAATATAGTGGCGGTGTCCAAACGACGCCGGATCGATACAATACAAAATAAATTCCAATTACGTCGGCCTGACGTCGGATCCATAAAATGACAATATAGTGATTGTGTCCGCCTGACTCCAGATCAGTGCGATACAGCAAAATTATTACTTGCGTCGGCCCGACGCCTGAGCCAAAAAATGTTTGTGTCCGCCCGATACCGGATCGATACAATATAACAGATACTTTCTGCGTCGGCCCGACGCCGGATCCAAAAAATATTTGTGCCCGCTCGGCACCGGATCGATACAATATCACATAAATCTTTTCTGCGTCGCCCCGACGCCGGATCCTAAAAAATGGTTTGTGTCCGCCCGACACCGGATCGATACAATACAAAATAAATACAATCTACGTCGGCCTGACGTCGGATCCATTAAATGACAATATAGTGATTGTGCCCGCCCGGCACCGGATCGATACAATATAACAGATACTTTCTGCGTCGGCACGACGCCGGATCCAAAACATGTTTGTGCCCGCCCGGCTCCGGATCGATACAATATAACATACATATTTTCTGCGTCGGCCCGACGCCGGATCCAAAAAATGGTTTGTGTCCGCCCGAAACCGGATCGATACAATACAAAGTAAATTCATTCTACGTCGGCCTGACGTCGGATCCATAAAATGATATTATAATGACTGTGTCCGCCCGATACAATACAAAATAAATACATTCTGCGTCGGCCTGACGCTGGATCCATACAATAACAATATAGTGATTGTGCCCGCCCGACACCGGATCGATACAATACAAAAAAAATACAATCTACGTCGGCCTGACGTCGGATCCATAAAATGACAATATAGTGATTGTGCCCGCCCGGCACCGGATCGATACAATATAAAAAACATATTTTCTGCGTCGGCCCGACGCCGGATCCAAAAAATGGCTTGTGTCCGCCCGAAACCGGATCGATACAATACAAAATCAATACATTCTACGTCGGCCTGATGTCGGATCCATAAAATGATATTATAGTGACTGTGTCCGCCCGACACCGGATCGATACAATACAAAATATATACATTCTGCGTCGGCTTGACGCTGGATCCAAACAATAACAATATAGTGATTGTGCCCGCCCGACACCGGATCGATACAATACAAAATAGATACAATCTACGTCGGCCTGACGTCGGATCCATAAAATGACAATATAGTGATTGTGCCCGCCCGGCACCGGATCGATACAAAATAACAGATACTTTCTGTGTCGGCCCGACGCCGGATCCAAAAAAAATTTGTGCCCGCCCGGCACCGGATCGATACAATGTAACATACATATTTTCTGCGTCGGCCCGACGCCGGATCCAAAAAATGGTTTGTGTCCGCCCGACACCGGATCGATACAATACAAAATGAATACATTCTACGTCGGCCTGACGTCGGATCCATAAAATGATATTATAGTGACTGTGTCTGCCCGACACCGGATCGATACAATACAAAATAGATACAATCTACGTCGGCCTGACGTCGGATCCATAAAATGACAATATAGTGATTGTGTCCGCCCGGCACCGGATCGATACAAAATAACAGATACTTTCTGTGTCGGCCAGACGTCGGATCCAAAAAATGTTTGTGCCCGCCCGGCACCGGATCGATACAATGTAACATACATATTTTCTGCGTCGGCCCGACGCCGGATCCAAAAAATGGTTTGTGTCCGCCCGACACCGGATCGATACAATACAAAATGAATACATTCTACGTCGGCCTGACGTCGGATCCATAAAATGATATTATAGTGACTGTGTCTGCCCGACACCGGATCGATACAATACAAAATAGATACAATCTACGTCGGCCTGACGTCGGATCCATAAAATGACAATATAGTGATTGTGTCCGCCCGGCACCGGATCGATACAAAATAACAGATACTTTCTGTGTCGGCCAGACGTCGGATCCAAAAAATGTTTGTGCCCGCCCGGCACCGGATCGATACAATGTAACATACATATTTTCTGCGTCGGCCCGACGCCGGATCCAAAAAATGGTTTGTGTCCGCCCGACACCGGATCGATACAATACAAAATGAATACATTCTACGTCGGCCTGACGTCGGATCCATAAAATGATATTATAGTGACTGTGTCCGCCCGACACTGGATCGATACAATACAAAATTAATACATTCTGCCTCGGCCTGACGCCCGATCCATAAAACGACAATTAAATACATTATTCATCCATAAAACAATATAGTGACTGTGTCCGCCCGACACCGGATCGATACAATTCGATACAATACAAAATAACTATACTCTGCGTCGGTCTGACACCGATCCATAAAAGGACAATATAGTGAATTTGTCCGCCCGACACCGGATCGATACAATACAAAATAAATACATTTTACGTCGGACTGACGCCCTATCCATAAAATGACAGTATAGTGACTGTGTCCGGCGCCCGACACTGGGTCGATACAATACCAAATAAATGCATTCTGCGTCGGCCTGCCGCCGGATCCATAAAATGACAAAATTGTAGCAGTGTCCGCCCGACACCGGATCGATACAATACAAAATGAATACATTCTACGTCGGCCCGACGCCGGATCCATAAAATGAAAAATAGTAATTATTCTGGCGCAGTTTTTTAGAATACTTGAGTCATTTAGCAAAGAACCAAACGCATTAATTACTTGTTTTGCTGCTTTAATTTCTCTAAAATTAGAAAAAATAATGTTTTAAGGCGTTTACTTCTGACCATGCTTTGTGGAAGATTGAATTGACGCTCCGCATGCTCTGTTGTTATCATCTGAATAAACTATAGTCTGGCAGCGAGAAACATTACCCTGTTTTCGGATGTTCAGATTGTCTACTTTATTCTACCAAAATAGCAATTCCTCAAGATAGGGATTGTCAGTGTTTAATTTAAATAAGTGATCCCAAGGAGATATATACGTATGTAATAAATCTCGCGATAGTGTCAATAACAGGCATCAATGATTGATTGAATTGGATTTTATAGTCGCACCAACAACTAAGGTCATATGAAGACTTTCCAGCTTCCATTGGCGGAGGAAGACCCCAGGTTCCCCTCCGGGCAATTTTCGTGCACGGGCGGGCACCTGGGTAGAACCACCGACGTTTCGTAAGCCAGCTGGATAGCTTCCTCACATAAAGATTCCTAGGTCCCTGAGGGATCGAACCTACAGCGGTGAGGGGCAAGTGATTTCAAGTCAGAGACGCTAACCACTCGGCCACGGACGCCCCCAGGCATCAATGAAATTACTCTGCCAGTAAGTTTCGCTAATATTCGGTAGAATATTAATTATTAAATAAAGAGTCAGTAGCTGGTCTCGAACTGTCTTCTCTTGTATGGAAAGGTTAAATTCAATACTTTCCAAGCAAAGACCAACCAATGTCAGACTGTTTACAGGATCCCATAATGACTTAGTATCATTTATGAGTTCTTATGTATTTAATTATTTATATACCCGTTGACGGTTTTCTCTTTGTATATTTACATTAATTTTTTAATTACTACTTAATTTCTTCATATGTCGTCGGTTTTCGCGCACAATACGACCTATTTATGTGTCGTCGTGCCGTAAAACACCATTTATTCATTATAATTTATGAGAACAACCTGCTTTCTCTAGACTATGCTTTACAAAAACATAATCTTTCATGCATGCTGCCTTATCGCTGATAGTCCCCCACCCATAGTCAAGAAACATTACAAATTTTAAACAATTCCATCTCCAGTTTAATCGCCTCCCTTAAAGGAACACACAGCAACACTTGAAGTTGTTGTGAAGCTTTTAATCAGTACTTTGATTTAATTACCCAGTAATATTTTGACCATAAGTCTTCCTGCTTATAATTATTAGAAAAAGAAACTGCCGGCTCGAAACAGGGGATTGTATAGCCATTTCTTAATGCGTCTGTAAAGCCCGGAGTAGCTCCTATTCTTTCACAAACATCTATGGTTTGCTGCTCTAAACTACCTTTAACTGTATATATAACATTTCTGTTATTTTGAAATAAATTTATTTCCAGAATTTCAAAAAATTCTGAATGATCGTTTAATAATGTCATATCTATACTGTTTTCTTCGTTCAAAGTATTAAAAAGTACTTATCATGTATTGTTGTATCTGTTCCTTGCACTAGTGTCCGACTCTCTTTAATTTCCGGTAGCCCTGAGGCAGTGGCGGGCCTCCGACAAACCCTCCTGCGGTGTCCCCTGTTACCACACCCGAAGCATCGTGTTCGGTTGCTGTTCTTTGCCGACGAAAAGAACTGGTCCGTTTGTTGTTCACTTGTTGTGTGAACGGCCCGCCACCCGCTGGGAGTTTTGAAGTGAAACAATCCGGGACCGTGAAAACGCGCTCTGGATTGTTCTCATGTCTCTGTTTGCAGTCTTGGTTCCTCCGCTGACTCCATATGTTAAAAACAGCCCGAATTCTAACTAGTTTTAAGAACCTCTGGATGAAGCGACTTTACTGTTTGCTTGCCTGTCGGATTCGAATGACAGAAAAGCTTTTCTGCTCAGTACACGTCAGCGTATACTCGCTTTGCACGTGCAAACGAGTATATAACGCCCTATAGGAACCGGTTGAAACCTGTATGAACAGGTTCATTGTTACTCGTCGAACTTTAAGTTATTAAAGAGACACTTTCATAAATTATTACATATAAACTTATTGAACGGCCGTGCGTTAGCTCTGCCAACAACGTTATGAAAATTCTCGCTTTTCCATGAAACATGAATATATCATACAAATGGTGAATATGTTTCAACTGGACAATGGATTAGCATGATATTCACAAATGTCGCCAAGTGCTACCAATACGCTCTACCCAAGATCATTTTGTGACAAGATATAGTTACCAATACGCTCTACCCAAGATCATTTTGTGACAAGATATAGTTACCAATACGCTCTACCCAAGATCATTTTGTGACAAGATATAGTTCCCCATTTCGTTTCCGTTTTGAAATTATAAAGGTTTCTGCAAATAATAAGCAGCATAAATATGTACTGGATTCCAAATGTTCACAAAACTTCACATGTAAGGTCACTGTGACCCTGACCTTTGACCTACTGGCCACAAAACAATAGGGTTTCTCCTCTTACCTAGGGCAATGTACATACGGTGGTGCTTCAAAAAGTTCTGTCACTAGGCATATATCCTTTGAACTGGATATTACACTGAGATAAAGTAGTGTATTTATAGTACTACTGGGTTTGCTCTCTTAAATTCCACAACAAAAATGAAAAATGTCCGGTTATTTATACCCCTGAATTACCTCCCCCTACCACACCTTTTGGATACTGGCATCTCTGAAAATGTCCTTGTTACAAAACGTTGTAAAACTTATTTGAATAATTCTATGCTTTTAAATGTTCTTGTACGCCATCTGTTGTTATTCACCCATAATCCATGAAAATGATTATCGAGAATTCGGAAAAGTCTTGCTGCCAACCAGATATGAGTGAATGCATATCCCTTAATTTTAGCAGAAACAACTCTGATTTTCTTCATTTTGTCACAATGTTTAGTGCAAATATTGATCATCCAAAAACGCTATTTCAGAAGACTGCCCTTCCATTTAATGTCCATTTATCATTAAATTAATTTTACACGTTAGCTTAAAATGTTAATTTCTAAGACAATGCCTTTTCATCTACCATGCTTAAATTCTGAATCTTGTAATGCACAGATATAACTGGTAATGTATGAGCAATTTCAAAGGTCTTCGACAAGTACTTAAAGAAAAGCAGGCATTTAAAAAAGTAACAATTAACATACCTGAAACAACTCAGGACGAAAATGCCTCAGTATGTATAAGTGATGTGTATTAAATGTTCCATAACTTTCGCCACACAAAAGATACAGCATTCATTTTACCATCAATGGAATGGTATTGAAACGCTTTTTCATTTGGTATCAATATCAACACTCTGAACGAGCACATACTTGCTAAAACGCGTTAGTGACAGAACTTATTGAATGACCCTCGTATGAAGTTGTATGAGTGTAGGTGTTATGGTTTTGAAGCTACAACTGATGCACTTTATGACGGTTTTCATTAGTATGTGGAGTGACACCAATCACTCTTCCAGATCGCCTTTAGACCCTTTAAGGACTTTTTTCTGGTATAACAAACATAACACAAAAGCAATTGTCCCCTGGCTAGAAAAGGACCTTTATAACTCAGGATCTTTAGACTACTATTCTTTTGCTCTACTTGTTTCTGGAGAAAAGTTTTGATGAGGGGCCAGAATCCTACTAGATGCCAGCGAGGACGGCGAGGGTAAACCCAAGTTGATCTGGCGTGGCTACCTTGACTTTGGTTTTATTATATACACTAGTTATCTTTCGGGCGCCGAGTTAGTGTTTTCCCCGGGGAGTTGAAATATGGACGGCCGAAGAATGAAGGACTCGTACTGAGTGATTATTTTGCGCATTTTATTTGCCTTGACTACATACTTCATTCATAAACTTTGAAAGTTTGCGTGAACGTCGCGGATTGATCCATAAACTTCTATTAGAGTGCCGGAATCAGGATGCAGATGAACTTTCACGCCCGCTGTGAATTCCAGAATGAAATCAAGGCAATATATCAGGCAGCAGTAGTTTCGTCTCCGCTGGTGGAGTCGGTCTCAGATTATGTCTCTCATCATGCGGCCGTGGAGAAGATTCACGGGTATGACCACTTCTGTGCCATCGCCTGGAGTGAGGAATAAGCTAGGGACGCCACTATTGGTAGAGTGCTTGACCACCTAAGTAGCAGTTTCCGCCCCAGGGGAGGATGTACCAGGTCCGAGCCTGCAGAGGTCAAAATGTACTTCCGCAAATGGAGTCGACTTAGCCTGACGGACGCAGTCCTGTAAAGAACTACCACATTAGAAGACTAAGAAGTCAAGCAGCTGGTGATCCCGGAGCCCCACAGAAAGATTGTTTTAAGATTGTTTGACGCAGTACACCAGGGCAGAGAGAAGACTTTATGGCTGGCACGATTTTATTGACCAGGGGCCTCGAGGAGGCAGCTGGATGGAACAGCGCGCAAGGTGTATCAGGCGTATTATCCATGCATAGCTGTTTGCAGAACTAGTGTCGAATCATACTACCCGTCTGCATTTTTGCAGATTTGTTCTTGTATTGCTATGAAAGAGATTTCATGTTGAGTCTTTCATCCGATATTCAGCCAGATATAATTGAAGCCTTTAATGAAACCTCTCGGTATTTGGATGACATATTGAACATTGACAATCCTTTCTTTTCTCTTATGGTTAATAATATCTATCCTAAGGAACTTCTACTCAACAAAGCTAACATTTCTGATACTGTCGCTTCTTTTCTTGATTTACATCTCTCTATTGAAGATAGCGAACTAATTCCTAAATTCTATGACAATAGGGACGATTTTAATTTTGATATTGTTAATTATCCCCATTTAAATGGGGGATGTTCCCCGAGCTACTTCTACGGTCTATGTTTTTCAACTTATTTGTTTCTCTAGAGCTTGTAGTCGTGTTGAGGATTTTAATATTCGTAATAGTTGTATAATTAAAAAGCTACTCCAGCTGGACTACCGTTTCCATAAACTTCGAAAAACCTTTTCAAAATTGTATGATCGTAACCCTGATCTGCTTTTAAAATATAAAAGTAATTTAAGAACTCATTTACGACAAGGACTACAACCTGGCTTCTATGGTGATGTGATTTACAAAATGGTAAAATAATTAGCAAAAACTATGACAAGAGAGATGATTTTAATTTTGACATTGTTAATTATCCCCACTTGGATGGGGATGTTCCCCGAGCTACTTCTTATGGGGTGTATGTGTCTCAACTTATTCGTTTAACTAGAGCTTGTACTCGAGTTGAGGACTTTAATATTTGTTATCTTTGTATAACTAAAAAGTTACTCAATCAGGGTTACCGTTACCATAAACTTCGTAAAACCTTTGTAAAATTGTATTGTCGTAACCCTGATCTTCTTTCCAAACATCAAAATAATTTAAGGACTCTTCTGCGACAAGGACTATCACAACCTGACTTCTATGGTGATGTGATTTATAAACTTCGTAAGATTCTTGGTCATGATAACTTTCATACTATCTTTGTTAGACTTGTTAGAATGTTTATCAAAAGAGGTTATGACCCTATCATTTTGCAACGTAGTGCATGCTTGGTGGTGGACCCTTTTACAGTTCGCCACTATGCTTTCCTCTTTAATTGTACGATGACCGGACAGGCTGTGGATCCTATGATGACGCCTACCTAAAGCCCATTGGGACGGTGGCGTTGGATGTTTGTCTATAATCTTTCTTGTCGTGCCCTTAATGGTTTATTCTCTAACTGCTCTGGCTTCTGCCAAGTCATTGTGGCTTTCTAGGCTATTGGTTTTTTTTGTATTATATTTACACGAGCATATTTGTGTTTTACTTATATTGCCTATTGATGCTGCCTTGTTGGTTAGAGATTAGATCATGGCGCGGATTTCTTTATTGACACTGTCCTGTTTTAATGGGATGACAGTAGGGTAAGTGTGAGGTTTGGTGCACCCTAGAACTGGTTTAAACCCCCAGTGGCCTACTTTGCCACTGACCGTTCCAAGGCGGCGGCCCTATTGTCAACACTTGTGTGTTTGTGATGTCGTTTGCATTTATTATTGCTTTTGCCTTCTTGTTTGTCTGTTTGCGTGTTTGTTTCTGTGTTTTGTGCTTGACGGTCCTCCTTGAATGCTACTTTCCCTGTCCGATCTTTTTATATTTTTTTGTAAGATCCTTCGTCATAATTACTTTCATACTCTCTTTATTAAACTTGTTAAAACGTTTATCAAAATAGGTTATGACCCTATCATTGTTAAACGTACTGCATGTTTAGTGGATTGCCCATTTACTGTTCGCCTCCATGCTTTCCTCTTTGATTGTGCGATTACCGAACAGATTGTGGACCCTATGATGACGTCCACCTAAATCTTTATAGGACGGTAGCGTTTTATGTTTGTCTATAATCTTGTCTTGTTGTACCCTTAAAGGTGTGTTCTCTTGTTGCTCAAGCTTCTGCCAAGTCATTGATTACTTACTTTGTGGCTGTGTAGGCTTTTGTTTTTTATGTTAAATATACATGACCTTTGATGTGTTGTACTTATATTGCATATTAATGCTGCCATGTTTGTTAGAGATATTAACCTGGCGGGGATATCAATATTTACACTGTCCCGTTTCTTGGGATGACAAAAGGGTAAGAGTGAAGTTTGGTGCACCCTTACACCTGGTTTAAACCTCCAGCATCCCTTTTTTCCACTGACCGTTCCAAGGCTATTGTCTACATTGTGTTTAAGATGTCTTTTGCTTTTTTTTCATCTTTAAATATAGTTGTTCTTTGTTTCTTTGTGTGTTTGTGGTCAACTGTCGTCCTTGAATGCTACTATTCCTGTTCGATTTTTATATCTACTTTTAAAGGGGTTGAAGCTCTAAGCTCTATTTAAAAAAGGCACTGAACAATTTGAAAAGAACTCAAAGAATTATCAAAATGCCATGAAAAATGAAGCTTTCTCTCCATATAATCTGCCAATCCATGTTCCATACCAATATCTCATTCCTAACTAAAGTTATCGAGCGGAAACGAAACTTAAACAAAAAGGTTGACGCAAACTTAAACAAAAAGGTTAACATAAACTTAAAGAAAAAGGTTAACGCAAACTTAAACAAACAAAAGGTTAACGCAAATTTGAACAAAAAGGTTAACGCAAACTTAAAGAAAAAGGTTAACGCAAACTTAAACATAAAGGTTAACGCAAACTTAACAAACAAGGTTAACGCAAACTTAAACACAAATATGTTTTGGATAAAGTAGGTAACAGTGACCTGGGTAAGGTCATTGGTTCATGAGGAGATGGTGCTGTTAACATTTGATGAAGATCGGACATGGTAATGCTGAGACATAACACAAACTTAATTCCGCCCCTGTTAGACCTATAACTCTTTTAGTATCAGAGGAGAAGAACTATTTATGACGCTCTTTTAAAACTCGGTGTAAAGCTGTGACCACTTGGGCGGGGCAAGACTTGACGCAAGTGTCATCATTTGAACAAACTTGGTAGAAGACAATAAGCTTATGCTACATACAATATATGAGGACTCTGTGCCATGTGCTTTCAGAAAATAAGTTTTCCATTTACATACGTCTATGCAGAACATTCAAAATCTCTATATTCACACTTTGGACCCGCGGGGTGCAGTCCTGTTTGACCCGCCCCCCACCCTCCCCGCCCCCCATGGATTTATTTAAGCAAAATTGATAGTCTATGGGTAGGCGAACATTAATAAAGAAAGGAAATCTAAATATATTCATATGTTTTGGAGAGGAAGATGTTTTAATATGTCATCCTTTTATGGTAACGGTGACCATTTTGGATGTCACGCTGATCTTATTTTAACAAATCTGAAAGCACATTGACCTAGGAAGTCTTGATCATCTTCGACGCTTGATTGTAAATACAAACGTCTTGACCAGTTGTGCAGAAACGAATTTGAAACTGGAACCACGTGACCGTCATTATTATTTTTTATTAACGTATTTCTGACCATCCGCATTTATTTTGTTGGTATAATAATGAAGTTTCCACCTTTGTTTATCTTTGTTTATCTTTGTTTATTAATAAATGTATTTTCTGCCTTTTTGTATATCCTGGATAGCAGCTGTTACTATCTCAGCCAATCAGAATCCTTACCATTGTATCGACAAAAATCAAACTTTGTTCAGGAGGACTGTTCTAGACGTTTGTCTTGAAAACAAGCAAGCGTCGCAGATGATTTAGACTATGACCTCAAAATCATCCATGTAAAGGATTGACAAAAAGCGGGCAGACTAGCTCACTTTGAACCTTCGGGTCAGATGAGCTAAAACGGTTCTATCTAGGTGAAACAGTCGCTGTTAAAAAATGAGTATTTAAACTGTTTAAGTATATTCTTCATAAATAAAACAATTTTTTAATATAATTCTCCTCTTTTTTTTAAATTAGGGCTAAACTCGATTAACATTTATGATAAACTCCCACTGATTGGTCAAAATTTTGATGATGTAATGCGAAAGTTATAATTACCAGAACATTGTGCAGATGACCTTGAACAAAGTCCCTTTTTGGAAGTGGACATGAAAGGGCCGTCCCCATGTGCTTGATGAAGGTTGATAAACGTATTCGGCATTTGTTTTCGAAAGGTCCTAAATATAGATTACCTTCAGCTATTGATTTTAATGCCTGTCGTGCCCAGATCGCCCACTCCATTGAAGATTTTAGTATAAAATGGTGTCGTAGAGAACATGCGGACCCAAACTCGCTTTCTACTTGGAAAAAGTCTATTCTTAAAATTATAGATACACGTATTAACTTTTATAATGCTAACCCCTCTTTACTACCTCCGAGACCTAGGTTTTCCTTTCGTAATCTAAAATCGGGAATTCAGGAATTTCATAATAAATTTGTTTTAGTTCCTGCAGATAAAGCAGCTAATAATGTAATTATTGTTTGACGCCTACATTACGTCAATATTTTATCTCTAAAACTCGGCAGCACCAATTCGTATACTCCAGTTAATTCTACTGAGGATGATGTTGTTTCCGCACATATCACTCGGTGCACTACTTTCAAGGCTGGTGTAAACGATAAGCAAAATAAACTGCCGACCATGTACTGGATTCCTAAATTACATAAAAATCCGTATAAGGCTCGCTTTATTTCTAATTCTAGTGCCTGCACCACAACAAACATCTCCAAACTTTTAACTTCTTGTCTTAATGCCGTTAAAGATCACGTTAAACTATATTGTGATAAAACTTATGAAAACTCTGGGATTAATTTATTTTGGTCTATAAAAAATTCAGGAGACGTTCTTGATAAAATTTTCAGTAAAGGTCAAGTTTCATCAATAAGTACTTATGACTTCTCTACACTATATACAACCTTACCACATCATCTTATTAAAGACAAGCTAATTTCTCTTATTCAAAAAACATTCGCTAGAGAAAATACTACATTTTTGGCATGTAATAATATTAAAGCGTTTTTCACTAACGGCAGTTTAGACAATTATACTATGTGGACTTGCTATGAAGTTTGTGAAGCACTCATCTTCCTATTAGATAATATTTTCGTCAGGTATGGTACCACCGTTTATAGACAAATTGTTGGTATCCCTATGGGTACGAACTGTGCACCACTTGTCGCAGATCTGTTTTTATTTTGCTATGAAAGGGATTTCATGTTGAGTCTTTCACCAGATACACAGGCAGATGTTATTGAAGCTTTTAATGGCAACTCTCTGTATCTGGATGACATACTGAACATTGACAACCCTTTCTTTCCAACTATGGTTCATAATATTTATCCGAAAGGACTTCGGCTTAATAAAGAAAATATATCTGATAATAACGCTTCTTTTCTTGATTTGAAAATGGTAAAATAATTAGCAAAATCTATGACAAGAGAGATGATTTTAATTTTGACATTGTTAATTATCCCCACTTGGATGGGGATGTTCCCCGAGCAACTTCTTATGGGGTGTATCTGTCTCAACTTATTCGTTTTTCTAGAGCTTGTACTCGAGTTGAGGACTTTAATATTCGTAGTCTTTGTATAACTAAAAAGTTACTCAATCAGGGTTACCGTTACCATAAACTTCGTAAAACCTTTGCAAAATTTTATTATCGTAACCCTGATCTTCTTTCCAAATATAAATGTAATTTAAGGACTCTTCTGCGACAAGGATGGTGATGTGATTTATAAACTTCGTAAGATTCTTGGTCATGATCACTTTCATACTATCTTTGTTAAATTTGTTAAAAAGTTTATCAAAAGAGGTTATGACCCTATCATATTGCAACGTACTGCATGCTTGGTGGTGGACCCTTTTACAGTTCGCCATTATGCTTTCCGCTTTAATTGTACGATGACCAGACAGGCTGTGGACCCTATGATGACGCCTACCTAAAGCCCATTGGGACGGTGGCGTTTGATGTTTGTCCATGATCTTTCTTGTCGTGCCCTTAATGGTGTATACTCTTACTGCTCTGGCTTCTGCCAAGTCATTGAGTACCTTCATTGTGGCTTTCTATGCTATTTTTTTTTTTGTATTATATTTACACGAGCATATTTGTGTTTTACTTATATTGCCTAGTGATGCTGCCTTGTTGGTTAGAGATTAGATCATGGCGGGGATTTCTTTATTTACACTGTCCTGTTTTAATGGGATGACAGTAGGGTAAGTGTGAGGTTTGGTGCACCCTAGAACCGGTTTAAACTCCCAGTGGCCTACTTTGCCACTGACCGTTCCAAGGCGGTAGCCCTATTGTCAACCATTTTGTGTTTGTGATGTCGTTTGCATTTTTTATTACTTTTGCCTTTTCGTTTGTCTGTTTGCGTGTTTGTTTTTGTGTTTTGTGGTTGACTATCGTCCTTGAATGCTGCTTTCCCTGTCCGATATGTTTATCCTTCTTTAATATACATAATACAGATACAGGAAGCAGAGGAATTAATGTTAGTTATCGATAGTTAGGGGGCATGGTCTTCCCGGGTTTCTCTTTCTCCTTCTCGCTTAAAGGTCAAACAACAATTTCATTTAACTTGAGCTAAAACTCCAGTCAGTGTCTTCAGGATTTGAGATTAAGGGGTTGGGGCACCATTAAGGGGTTGGGGCACCATTAAGGGGTCGAGGCACCATTAAGTGGTTGGGGCACCATTAAGGGGTTGAGGCACCATTAAGGGGTTGGGGCACCATTAAGGTGTTGGGGCACCATTAATGGGTTGGGGCACCATTAAGGGGTTGGGGCACCATTAAGGGGTTTGTGGCACCATTAAGGGGTTGTGGCACCATTAAGGGGTCGGGGCACCATTAAGGGGTTGTGGCACCATTAAGGGGTCGGGGCACCATTAAGGGGTTGTGGCACCATTAAGGGGTTGGGCACCATTAAGGGGTTGTGGCACCATTAAGGGGTTGGGGCAAAATTTAAAAAAAGCAATTCAATATCCCAGTTTCATGGGGCGAGGTTGTGAGGCGATTTTTTTTAAATAACTGTTGACAACCAAAAACCAAACACAAACGTTTTTACATATCAATTTGTCACAAAATTTCAGATTTTAGAGGGATGGCGCGCCGAGGGTGCACTGCCTGAATCTACTACTGGTCTTGGTGTTACTATGTTTACTGCCCATTCGACGTCTTCGATTTACCAAACACTGTCGTGCGATATAGCAAATGATCATACACGTACATATCCCTATGCGTGACACGGTGAAATGATATCGAATACTCGCTACAGCAGTCGGAACCCTGAAAATAAAATAAAACATGCTACACAGTTTTATGAATTAATTTATTACACAACTTGTGGTGTTGGAGTGTAATAAAGACATGGTATATTTTTCATATTACACTAGTGAAATAAATGTGAAAAAAAGGCAGATCATCATTCGGTCATTATTTTCCGTTCAGCTCGGCGTGCTTCGGAATTGCCTTGTCGATTTCCGTAACCGTTTAAAATACTGGATAACGGAAATCTACGAGATATTTCCGTTATTCGATGTCGTACGGAAACGAATGAGTAAAAAAACATCATCATACAAACATACAAAATACAAAATTATATTATTCTAGCGATTGACATTTTTTAATAACCGACTAAATACTCATAAAGGTGGTAAACTGAAAAATGTATAATATTTACTAAAATATCCTTGGTAGATGCAAGATTAATACAAATTAATATTTCTAGATTCTAAGAAATATTTCAATTTATTCCAATGCAACGTTTAATCCGATAGATTACTTCTTACATATGAACAGAGTAGACGTGACTAGCAATATAGAATAGTCCATACATGTTGATATATTACTTCTTACATATGAGCAGAGTTGACGTGACTAGCAACATAGACTAGTCAATACATGTTGATAGATTACTTCTTACATATGAACAGAGTTGACGTGACTAGCAACATAGACTAGTCAATACATGTTGATAGATTACTTCTAACATATGAACAGAGTTGACGTGACTGGCAACATAAAATAGTCAATACATGTTGATAGATTACTTCTAACATATGAACAGAGTTGACGTGACTGGCAACATAGAATAGTCAATACATGTTGATAGATTACTTCTTACATATGAGCAGAGTTGACGTGACTAGCAACATAGACTAGTCAATACATGTTGTTATATTACTTCTTACATATGAGCAGAGTTGACGTGACTGGCAACATAGAATAGTCAATACATTTTGATATATTACTTCTAACATATGAACAGAGTTGACGTGACTGGCAACATAGAATAGTCAATACATGTTGATAGATTACATCTAACATATGAACAGATTAGACGTGACTGGCAACATAGAATAGTCAATACATGTTGATAGATTACTTCTAACATATGAACAGAGTTGACGTGACTGGCAACATAGAATAGTCAATACATGTTGATAGATTACTTCTAACATATGAACAGAGTAGACGTGACTAGCAACATAGAATAGTCAATACATGTTGATAGATTACTTCTTACGTATGAACAGAATAGACGTGACTAGCAACATAGAATAGTCAATACATGTTGATAGATTACTTCTAACATATGAACAGAGTTGACGTGACTGGCAACATAGAATAGTCAATACATGTTGATAGATTACATCTTACATATGAACAGAGTAGACGTTACTGGCAACATTAAATTCACTCAAGAGGAAGAAACCAACGATTCCATACCCTTTTTGGACACACTTGCAGTAAAACACTGTATCACCTCTAGAGATTTTCTAAATATGTATCACTATACAACTAAAAATAGATTTCAGTATTACTATACTAAATACGTTAATTACGTCGTCGCCTACCTGTGTAAACAAGCTAGTCTCCTATAAAGTGCTATAATATTTTACAAGCTTTATTATGAAGGTATATAATAAAAGCATCATTACTAGAGAAAGTAATCTGGAAGTTGCATCACCCTTGTGGATATGACATATATCCAGGATCACACTCGAGGAGAAAGCCTCTCGTGAGATCCTGCAGATAGAACATGTCCACTCCAGGTTATACAAACTTCCAGATTACGTAATTCTAGTAATAATCCAATGTTGTCTTCCGACCACCCTTTATACAAGTATGACACAGGTTACGACCTGGTCAAGGAAGAACCAGATAGACAAGAAGAGGAGAAACATGTACGAGTATACGAGGCACTCATCACATGTGGGGACCCTAAGTGGGCCTTCAACACGGTAAACGTGAAAGATCTGGAGTAAGAAACAAAGAATAAATCAAGAACAAAAAATTGCAGACGACTAAAGACAAAGACAATCAATGAAGGGGCCAGTGTTGGTCGTTCCCTATGCGAAACTACTATTAAAGAGTATACAGAAAGAAGTGTTTAAGAAGCGTTGTGTAGCTATAGCCATTAAACCCTATCACACAATACGAACTATTTGTATTCATCACAAAGACAAACAACAAGCAGATAACAAGTGTGAAGTTGTGTACAAACAAACTTAGATGCAAGAAATGTGATAACAAGTATACATAAAATATATACAAGACAGACAGGGTGCAAACTTGAAATTCGATAAGAACATAAGAAAGATTGTGACACCAATAAGAGAGCAGAAACCAACCTAATCAGAAATCACCAAAAGAGGGATTACCGACCATGCTGACACCGTGAATCATGTAAATGACTGGGATGGGACTGGGTAGTAGAAATTGAATGTGACCAAAACACCAGACAAGTGAAAGAAGCCTTAGAGACTGAGTTACAGACAGATGCCATAAACAATATGTATGTATGTATAGGTTCAGGGTCGCTTTTAACATGTTTTCAGTCACATTATTACGGTGTATACTGGTAGCAGTGCTTAATTTTATAGTGCTGCCACACTGAAATACCACGCCGTAGATGCATGGCATAATACCCCAACCTAGTCATATTATACTGACACCGGGTCGACCATTCCTAACTACCATTTATATGTTGAACGTCAAGCAAGGAAGCTACCAGGTCTGTAGTATGACATGGCAAGGAAGCTACCAGGTCTGTAGTATGACATGGCAAGGAAGCTACCAGGTCTGTAGTATGACATGGCCAGTGACTGAACCACAGGCTTCCCACAAGCGAGGCGGTCGTACTACCACTAGACAACGTCGAGGTGAGGGGGGACTCTCCCGAATTATGATCCGGTATTCCCCAGTCTGACGTATAGTGGCGGAAATAGCCGGAAATCACCGACTGTGTCATAGTTTAAAAAGTTCAAAGAAGGCCACAGTAGTGGTAAACTATGAACAGTTTGTATCTGTCATAGCTGCGTTGCTTTTTACTTAAAAAAGTTGCCATTTTTGTACCGGAATTCTAAATTTATTTTCAATGCCGATTGCACTCCTCATTTTACTTTACATTTCAGAACTGATTTCCAAATACTAAAAAACACACCTAAACATTGCTTATCTGGAGCAGTGATTTTAAAAAAACACTCAAATGGTGGTACCAGTTTCTCCAAATCTGATCTCCAGCTCAATGCTATATCTTGACCAATACACTTACGCCTTTGAACGTATTCCATGCAGCGTTTATCATCCAAACAGGTGTTGGTGGTGATAAGTAACCACTAAGTGGTTCTGGATGGAATGTTTCCTTTCCATCAGCACCCAACGAGCTAATAACGGGAACACCAGCTTGCTGAAAAAATATAAAATAATTAGTATTTTTGTCTAGTGGGAGTTTGTGCTGTACCAATATGCTTTTTTCACTATGTGTATTGGTTATTGGATGTAAATACATATTGCCTGATGGCAAGACATGTTTCCAAGTATTGTAATTATAAATGACTATTACATGTATGTATATTCTCAAGTTACATGGTCCTATATTCCTTAACCGTTCCATTATGCTGTGTAGTGTCTCATAATTACAACTCCCCTTGGAGCGCAATGCGTAAGAGACGTTACGCATATAGCTTCCCGCGATAACAACTCCCATTGGGGCGCAATGAGTAAGAGACGTTACGCATATAGCTTCCCGCGATAACAACTCCCATTGGGGCGCAATGAGTAAGAGACGTTACGCATAGAGCTTCCCGCGATAACAGCTCCCTTTGGAGCGCAATGAGTAAGAGACACGCATAGAGCTTCAGATTGGAGCTCTGTACACCTGGTAGCTATATACGCTTCATGAGTATACCCATAGAGCTCCAACATGACCGTAGGAGCTTAATGCATTGGTTGTCTACTGTCTACGCACATACCTCCTAACTACAATTTCAATGGGTTAATTTATATACTCACCAAAAAAAGAAAGTTTTTAAATTAAACAGTTTCATGATTTGCCTATTTTTTTGAAAGCAATCTATTAAAACTATTGTCTTGGACAAATTTAGGTAATTTTCGTAGATTTAATGTGTTCTGACTATTGGTGATGGTCGATCTAATTATTCCATATACAATTATTTCCTGTTTTGCTGTCTATATAATAACGGAGAGAAAATGGGTACTTTTTATTTTTGCTCAGTATATAATAATAATAACAGGAACGCTTTTCAGCATTACACATATTTTAACTGAATAATTGTAATTGGTAAATTGTAATGAAACACGAAATGCACAAGGGAATGTAATATAGAATATTAATAAAATCGTTATTGCACATAAGGTATGCAATTAACTTCTTTTGTTTCGTTATAAGTAAAAAACAACAATTATAACACAATGACTAGTCTAAGATAACACTGTGACAATACATGTTAAATTTGAATCCAAACCTAGCTACTTAATTGTTCTGATATCATACTGTTTCCTTATATACTGAACTTAATATCAAACAAGTTTCGTTGTCCGCTAGGAAATTTTTCAACTTCGTCCTATCTGATATATTTTCTTCCTATCTTCTCTCTGAACCTGAACTACTGGAATTAATATGCTGCTATAAAACGTTAAAACAGTGTGTGATATAAGTTAATGTTATGTTTATACCTCTTGTTGCTATATTTGTAATGTAGTGAAATAAAGAATTTGAAAAAGCTGCATATATTTGCAGTAAAAACTAATGATTCATCTTCAGATCTTTCTATGTTCTCTCTATTTTCTATCTCGTATAACTGTCAAAGCTTATGGATATGTTTTAACGTAATATTGTTTTATGTATGTTTTGTTAGCATTCTGATATAGAAGAGCTGTATTAATATAATTTCAAGTCTTTATGCAGTTTAGTCCTAGTCTAAACTATATATTTTAATTATTTTCAAATATTTTGCATTTTTCAGTTTTGCTGAATATATACAAAGACGAATAACGACTGAGATCATATGCTGAATAACGACTGAGATCATATGGTTGGCTATAGTTTGGTTATCTGCATTGTTTAAATCCGGGGTAGTTTTCAGAAATTTGAATACGTGCCCTGTTTTTGGCTTAATATCCCGGGTAACTTAATTTATTTCTCAGGATAGTTCATATAAGGTAAATAAGTAGTGAAATTGTTGTGAAACAAAATCCGTCATTGCGGATACTGTTTATCACTTTACAAGGCGCTGACCAAATGATGGGAGATCACCAACATGATCGACACTATAGGAAAGGCGTTTAAAGCATGTCACCTGCCAAGGAGTGGGCATAGTTTACCTTTCTCTGTGTAATTCTATGGGTTCGCATGAGACAGTGTTTTATAGAACACTCATAAATTTAAAAAAATGATTTAATCTAATTTTCGACGCATTTTACCTATGAAGAAATACTAAACTGTTCTATATGGATTTTATGAAGTCTGCTTTGTCTGAAGAGTCTACTTTTGCCTTACATTGTACAGAAATCACTATGCTTCTTTTGTAGTTACCTGTAGACATTTCCCAATTTCGACGTCTTCGTAACCGCCATCTTCTCTACACCCGTTTTTTTTGAATCCGTTTTCGACCATGGCTCGTAGAGCACTAGAACTCATGACGTATCCACCGCCGCCACTCATGTAGCCATTACGCACCATCACCTGAGTAAATAAATTAAGTTATTTGTTTTGTTTGTTCGTATGATTTGTTACGTCATTAAGGTTATGTATGGCGGTTGATTTTTTGTGGTGAAGGCAGACCACCCACTTTTTTGGGTAGAACCAGTAATATACACCCAAAAAACATGTTCATAACGGCGTAGGAGATCGGCGGAAAGATTAGCGGCAGGAAGTTTCCAAAAATATTAGCAAAGAGTCATAAGTTCCCTCCCTTGACACGCAATATACACCTACTTACGTTGGGGGCAAAGGTTAATACTATTCATCAAAGGGGCTGACTAGTGACCCGCATCAGTGAACTTGACTCTGTCAATAGTTCATTATTGCGGGTCAATAGTCATTCCCAAAGATGAATAATTATAACCATTGAGTTAAAAAATTTGTGGATTCTTGGATGTTTGATTTGCAAACATGACGTCACTTAATGGAAAGGCGTAACGTCATTCTCAAGCCAAAGGATACTGACCTCTAGAAAGTATTTTGACCGCAAACACGGATTGAAAACGTTCTACGTCCAATAGTTCATACTAATGATTTCCACGTGACTGATTTTTGGACAACGTATTCGTGCCCTTAATGGTGTATTCTCTTACTGCTCTGGCTTCTGCCAAGTCATTGAGTACCTTCATTGTGGCTTTCTAGGCTATTGTTTTTTTGTATTATATTTACACGAGCATATTTGTGTTTTACTTATATTGCCTATTGATGCTGCCTTGTTGGTTAGAGTTTAGATCATGGCGGGGATTTCTTTATTTACACTGTCCTGTTTTAATGGGATGACAGTAGGGTAAGTGTGAGGTTTGGTGCACCCTAGAACCGGTTGAAACCCCCAGTGGCCTACTTTGTCACTGACCGTTCCAAGGCGGTAGCCCTATTGTCAACCCTTTTGTGTTTGTGATGTCGTTTGCATTTTTTATTACTTTTGCCTTTTCGTTTGTCTGTTTGCGTGTTTGTTTTTGTGTTTTGTGGTTGACTGTCGTCCTTGAATGCTGCTTTCCCTGTCCGATATTTTTATCCTTATTGATCTGAATATAAAATATTAACTAATTTTATTTCCGGTATAACTTAACCGATAATACTAATAGTCGATGAGGCAAGTACCTTCAAATGAAATCCTAGGTACCCTGATCGGCCTGGATCAACATTGGACAATAAATAACGTAAATTCTCCACTATGACGTAGGTATCATCATCGGCCTTTAATATCCAATCAAAAGTGTCGATATAAGTGTTGTAGACATGTTCAAAGGCTCGCCGAACCTTTCCCGTGAGATGATCAGGTCCTTCTGTAACTGTGACATGTAAAACATCGGGAAAGGATTCTGTGCTTCCTTTATCTGTAAAATAGGCATTCGGGTATAAAATTATCCAAACTAGAAGTGAAATAAACGCGAAGTAGTTTTCATAAAGTGGCACTTCCAAATTCTGGGATCGTTGTTAATATATTCTTACATTTCGGATTGAGAAGCGGTAAATTGGTCGGCTCCCGGGAAAATGGACCTTTCATTGGATCATGATGAAGCTGTGTACAAAGTTTCATTGTTATACACCTTATACTCTGAACGTTATTGGCAAGATTAAGAGTTCTAGATTAAATCTTTTAAAAATTAAAATTATTTATAAAAAATATAAATTAGAATTATGGGCCTTTATCAGATGTATTAATGGGATCATGCTGCAGATATGTACACAGTTTCATTGTTGTACAACTCATACTTTAATAGTTACTGGTAAGGTTGAGTTCCAGGTTAAACCTTCTTTAAAGGGAAATAATTAATACAAATATGATTCAGAGAGTTATAGGTCTTTATAAGATGTATTCATTGGATCATGCTGAAGATGTGTACAAAGCGTCATTGTTGTAGAACTACAGAATTTATTAGCCACAATCAATTGTCAAGTAAACGTTAACGGATCGACGGACTGACGGATGGACGGACGGACAACGCCTCGAAATAATATGTCCCTACGCACGTACCAAACGGTACATTTCGCAATTGTTGGCCAAACATAGATTTACGCTGACTTTTAGTTATGATATAATCTTACCAATGGTTGTGCATTCATCTATATTTGAAATATACTTCGGAAAGATATATTTTTACAAATTTTAAATGGCATTGAATGACAAAATCAAAAATAAAGATGATGTTATATGACAAACATCATAAATAACACAGTCATACGTTAACACAATTTAAATGTCTAGATTTGGATTTACGTTTATCCCGATTAAGTAAAATAACTCACCTTGATAACCAAATACAAATAAGTGTTTATCACAGCGCCTGGCCCATGTAGCATTGACGGCGTCCATCTTCGATTTACTGGAAGTCGTAGCCAGTATCAAGCAAAGGATTCTTACTTTAGACGAAGTGGTTGTTTTTTTTTGCAAATAACTTGTTTTTACTGAAACATTGCATAAATAGAACAATGTGTAAAATATACACGACTAACAATTTCAGCACTACGAGAAGTTTATTTAAGTAAGACTGCAAAACCTCATGGTGAAGCGATAAAACGGATTACTGCTCATTATGATTCATCCTGATTCAGAGGCAAATACATGGGGGTCCCGCGGTTCTTGGACTTACCTCTAGGTTTACGTGTACCATGATGAGAATGAATCATACTGAAACACTTATGAGAGTCTCAGAAATATTGTAAATTATAGCTCGGTAGTCGCAACGGTCAGGATTTAAATAATCCGTTCTATTGTTAAAGGAGGAATAACAGATCATCTCTGGAAGGATTAAATATAACAACACTAGACTAGTTTCATCATCATTATATGCACGTAAATGATAGGCACGATATAAGGAACACGCCGGACACGACGAAGTGAGTGGTGACGAGTATCAGCTATAGTATAATAATTTTTATCACATAACGTCCCTTGTTAGCAGTGTCGAACACCCATTTAATATTCTATTGTATGACACATGTGTAATACAACCTGGAACGATTTTGATTGGTTGAGTTAAACCTGTAACACTACGCAAGTTTATTAACTGAAACTATTTTATTTATTACAAATTCACCCAGATCTGAGTCATAAACTTATTATTTGTGACAGCTTATAAAAATAATGCACGTTATACAAAACATTGTTGTTCGTTTGTTAAAAAGTTGGCGTAAACTGCTATTTTGTAAAGAGGTAAAACACGAACTCTTTTATACGCAAGGTTATGTGTGAGACGCTACGTTACGACGTCACATATTTTATGACGTTTAGGCGCTAAAGTGTGTCTGACGTCGTGGCGGTTCTACGTCCATCTGAATTATTTTTTACTAATTTGAATGCAATGTTATGTGATAAAAAGGATCTTAAACTCGTTCCCATTCCATATAAGATTTATGAAACTCGTTATGAATTATCTTTAATTTTAACTCGCCAAAAGGCTCGTTAAAATTAAAATAATTCATAACTCGTTTCATAAATGAGAACTCGTTTAAGATCCTCTATGTATTGCAGATTACACCTTTTGTATAAATCTCTGTTTAAATAATGATGTATCCGTTTAACGGATTTGTCCGTTAAATATAACTAGATATGGCAGACATATGTATATTGTTAGTACCTGGACACAGTACTCAGTACTAGGGAAATGTTATATCGTCTAACGGAATATGACGGAAACTGACGGATTGTCGGATTTGACTTAGCACACTATAGATGTTGTGTGTGTTGTGTGAGTTGAGAGTTATTTGAAATGCGCGCTGATTCAGTATATATACACAATCGCGCCATGATACTTAAGATTGAGGTCAAAATCCGCTTATCAATTAGGTCACGTCAATGTGTCTTAAACTGACCAATGAAAATACTAAACGGCAAAATCCGCCAAACTCGTCAATACTCCGTCGTCTACTAAATTCACCGTTGGAAACATAAAGTCATATTTCACTCACCTATCTACAACACTTAATAATATAATTGTTATAAACATGTAACTATGAAATATGCAGCATAATGAGACATAGACGATGTAAGTTAATGTTACTCTATCTCATATAAAATTTCCTAGTTGATAACGCACTGGCAAGGCACGAAAAGTAATGAGTTTCCGCGAATCCGTTGAAAATTACTTGTGAAGCGTTTACTTAGACAATGTTATGTACACATCATTATCTCAAATGGCTAAATAACATAATACAACATAGCATGTTCATCAAGTTATACAAGGAAATCCGGCGTGCTCTAATTTCTCTCATTTACAACATTCAATAATAACACTGTAGTGGGAAACATGTAACCACACCTATTACTTTGTTCGACAATATCGTGTATAATTTACGAATAAGTCGTGGAAAGCACATACTATCGCTGCACGATGAGCGCATCCATACTGAACACGTGACGGAATTATCTAAAGCGATTGGTCAAATGTTACATTTTATAACTGTAAGTCCGAGGAGGCGCTAAGCGTGGAGTAGCAAACCGCTTAAATCTTGGAAGTGTGTGTGTATGTTCTATTTCGATTAAACCATGAATGGCATAAACGTTGTTTCTTTACCAGAATTATTTATTAAAACTTTACACTGTACTCATACTAATATTTGGACGATACGGTAAATGATTAACATTTTACGCTGTCCATGTAAGTAGTAATTTTAAAAAAATCCCGTCAGCTGGCACAGCTGTTAAGGAAATAACGCCTTGTAATTCACGATTTTATAGACCTATAGCATACACACTTCGTTCGTTCGATCGTTCGAATCCATCGTCAACCATTTGTACGTACGTTCGTTCGTTCGTTCGTTCATTGAATGACAGATATATAGTTTCGCAAATGCGTTAGTGAAGAACAAAGTTGATTTAAAGAATCAAAGGCAGTGTTTACACATTCAATGCATCTGGTGACTGACAGTGCAAACTGTCAGTTTGAAATAATTCAGACTGAACACCATAGCCATGTTTTACACTGCCAAACTGATAGGAGGGAAATGATAGTCTATTGTAATAGTCTACTCGTGTATGTCTCTGCCAAAATATAATGGATGCTACAGTCTGGAAAATCTCACAGGATGATTGACATATGGTGGCATGTTTACAGAAACTAGTCCATGTATAATTGTGAAGAACAGACAAAGTCGGCCATCAGAACGTCATTGTTTTAGGGATTTAAGACTATTACTCATGTTAGTTACACTATATTCATAAGAGTAATCAGTATGTACCCACCTTGTCGCTGAACTCTTTCCAACTTGTTAATGTTGTTCTGAGTGTTAAGACTCCATACTGATGAGGCAATCGCAACATCTCGTTCACTTCATCGAAGCAGAACGAGATCGGCCGAGTTTCCACGATTGACTGATGAGGAATACTCTCATACTGTACGGTGCAGTGGATCTGATGTTCAGTTGTAACTCCTGCTGTTGCGGTTTTGGTATCCTAGTCTTCTACTACTAGAAGTACTAACCTTCTGGATGTGATGTTTCCAAAGCAGATCTTTACATATGCCGACACCAAGATACTTTGCGCTACTACCAGTCTCAGGAACTTGACCATGACGTTTCTGGTCATAGAGTAGCGAAGAAATCAGAAGCATGCCGGGTGACCGAGGCTAACCTTACTTTAGATAAATATCCATGGCCCATGAATCTCCCCATTGAGCGAGCTTGTCTAGGTCCTGCTGCAATAGTTGAGCATACTGAATACTGGAGACTGCGAGCTTACCTTGGACTTACTTGGACTTAATATAAATAAAAAAAGAATCGGGCCCAATACAGAACCATGCGGTATCCGTGATCTTACTTCGAAAGTATCCGATCCTTCATACTCCAGGATTAACTGGTATATTCGTTCAGACATAAAAGCTTGGATCCATTGTGTTTCATTCCTAATACCATAATGATAGAATATGAACAAAAGTTTTGTTTTGTTTTCCTTTGTCGACGGCCTGACTAAAATCGAGTAAGATAGCGTGTCTGTTATCAACTTACCGAGTTCTGGAGCAAGTCCATCAGCATTATCAATTGCGTTTCGCACGAATGCTTTGCCCGGAAACCATGCTGCAGTCATAAAGAATGTTATTCTATGTAAATGATTGACTACATTTGATGCAATTACATGCTCAATGATTTTACATAGTATACAAGTCAGAGATATAGGGCGGTATGTGTGGATTGTGCCCGTTAGTTTCAAATAAAATGAATATGAGGCATAAGAGGGCCTGCATCCCTCGATAGATAAGCTGGCGCTTGTAATTGCAAAGACAGAAACAAACTAATACCCTGTTCTTTCTAAATGGAAAATGTTAGGGTATTTTTTCTTAAAAGGTATATATTAGAAAAAGGGGGTTGTTAAGATTTATATATGCATTGTGCCCGTTTAGTTTCAAATAAAACAAATAAGGGGCCCGGGAGAGCCTGCATCGCTTAATAGATAGGCTGGCGCTAGTAACTGCAAAGACAAAAATAAACACTAATTACCTTTACCTTCTAAATGGAAAACGATCAATGTAATGACGGTTAACGCAACTGAAGCAAGGAATAAAAGCTTTATATTCACTCGGGATTTAATCATCCTGAAACAAGAAAGACAAGAGATGTTATCCCTGGCCACATGGTATTTAAAGACGCATCATGCCCATTGCAGAACATTATGGCGGACAGTATAAATTCTCGTCATTTTTTGTAAACATTTTTACAACTTTTGTGTGCCGTTTTTAGTTTTAGTATGAATACAACATTTTGAGATCTTAAATGGTGCATTCATTCATGAGACAAGTTAATGCTCAGAACATACCTGACCTCACAATTGTCTGCAGATTTTTTGGCAGCACATGGTCCATATGTCCATACTGGGTCTAGATTTTTATATTTCTAATTTAACGGGATCTTAAAGAATGAGAGTGTTCATCCAAATACAAACGGAAACCTTTATGTTATTTTAAATGTGCATATTTATTAAATTAAACCGCATGGTACCTTCCGGTTCATTATTGTAATTCAATTGGGGACTACTTTGCTAAAGGTTTTACATTTAAATCAAATGATCTGTTATTTTCCAATCATATAATTATCTCCCATTATATTAGACCTTTATTTCCTCTAAGGATATGAGAGTATACATGAATATTACAGTCAAAATACAGTCACAATATGTACAAATCAACATATAACTGATATACATACAACACATGTAAAAAAAATGAGTACTTAAACTATTCAAATTAGTCGGAATATTTACAAATCACATAGAACACATACGACAAAGATGAATTTATATATGTCATAAATAGCAAATGGAAAAACATAAGTTATATAACGTATGGTGGAATAAAAGATTGTAATTATCACAATATAATGTGCCCCTTGTCGAAACGAACATTTTATAATGTGAAGTATTATAAAAACATTTGTATGACACAGGGTACTCTTTTCTTTCACTAATTAGTTGTGATCCAGTGTAAATATCAGAGTTATCTCCCATTTAGTTAAAACAGCGTATTTCATGTTTAAAAATACAAATATGATAAAGAACATGGTTAAACGTCACTAAATAACAGTTCTGGGTTTCAAGTTATAAAAACCGCAAAATCAATTGATACTAACCTTGTAATTATAATGCAATAACGAACCAAAGCTTTAAAAAAAAATACCTTCCTTTACATTGAAGTAAGAACGTAATTACAATATCTGTAATGCAGGTAGATTAGATAATTTTGTTATTTTGTCATTTTGTTACTTTTTCGCAGATTTCGTTTCAAACACAATGACCTGCATCTTCATATATCTGCTGATTATGTTAGTAGTTATATTGTTAATGATCTATGCCAAGCATAGTCTTGATTATGCAAATATGCGCAAATGAATTTGCCATGCAATTTTTTTTATCAGTATATATCGGGCTAGTTGATCCCAAAGAACCAGTAAAAATAACACTACTGAGATACACACTGCATTAAACGAACACTTGTGTAATGTTTTTTTTCGATTACCAAATAAATGGTAATCCATTTATTCACCGCGTAATTGGTCTGTGAGGGTCACCCCTCAACAAACCATACATATATATATAAACAGTTTTCAAAACATTAAGAAGAAACAAATGAATATTATGATTAGAAACTGTATAAGTGGGGAGTTTTTTTAAATTTCTTTACAACAATCAAAAGAAGATTTAAAAATACAATTTTGATGAAAGGGGGTCTCAGCAATCTGAGAGTCTTTCAAAAGAATTTATTTGCAAATACACCAGATTGTTGTGTGTCCCTTTAAATCTTGAAAGCAGTGAACATTTACAAAATTGTCAAAATATTTATTTTGCTATTTTAATACGCCTTCATTGATAATTGTAAAGAAATGTTTGTTTTTCAAAACTCAGCATATATATATTGCATAATGAATTGTTTAACGTCGATAAATACAATGCTAACACAATCAACGTATGAGTGCTTCATTTTTTATACAATATCCACATACTATCTCTGCTGAGCTTTTCTACAGTTGACTACTATGTGAATCAAAAAAGATGCTATCCAAGATATTCCTATGGAGGTTTTACTTAAGAAATAATAAATAAGTACCTGTGTTTTATCGGTGAATAAAATACAGTTAGGAGTTCGGATGCGTAGTAATTAAATCACGAGTGCGTTAGCACGAGTGATTTAATTTCTCGCATCCGAACGCCTAACTGTGTTTTATTCACCGATAAAATACAGGTCCGTATTTATTATTTCGATTCTAACACAACAATTACCCCATTATTTACGCTATTGTTGGGGCACTATATATTATCTCGGAGGTCAAGGTAATCAGGCTGCTATGTTTACAGGCTGTTCCATTGGGCGCCCCCGTATGCAAAGTTCTGCGTTTCAATGCACTAGTTTTCACGTGACAAACAATTAAGTCATTGCTTACGTCATATAGCTTGCACTGTATGACGTCAAACGTTCTCACCTTGTTCAAGATGCTTATTAATTTTATATGTACATGTGCATACGATGGGTTTATTTCGGGGGTGTGCACGGTTTGGGAAAATGGCAATTTTGTTGTAATTAACATTTCATTAAAATTATGTTCAGTTTGTCTTCGTGACGTATATTTACCAAGTGACGTCATGTAACGTGGCGCTTCCAACGGATGAAATATACGCGGGGAATTAATGTAACAGCTGTGTTTTATCGTAGAATAACATACAGCTGTCGCCCTTCTTTGTGTATATGAAAGACTGCAGAGGTCGTGTTAGAATCTTCATTATTATTCAGCGGGAACAGCGGGGAACATAATTTAACAGATATAACTACACTTCTTGGGATTTTCCTTTTGATTTTTCTTTTGTCAAAAGAAAACATGACACAACAAGAAGAGGTAACAAGATAGATGTGTTGCACAGTGTAACTTAAAATTTAAGACAAAATTAATTAAATAGGGATTTATAAGCCAACCCAGGTTTTTCAAATTTATCAAATGCAAAAAAATTTAATTGTGTTTATTTTTTCTGATATATGTATTTTATGTGTGGTTTGAAATTTACGAACAATGGTAATCTTTCATCTAACTTGCATTTATATATGAAGTAGTTTGCATGAATGGGCATTTCGAAAACATGTAATACACAAAAAAGCGCTTAATCTTAAAGTTCATAAAAATAAACTTACCTTTTTAAATTTTTTGAAACAACAATTCTTTCATTATATCAGGTGATTTGATAAAAAGGGTATATATATAACAAAACAAACAAGGAAATAGCGGACTGTGACGATAGCGCGTAAAAGTGTGCATATATTGCAATGTTTTATTATATTGTATTATGTCTATGTCTCGCAAAATAAAAAATAAAAATAAAATGTGAAAAGACATAACCTCTTCTGTGCAAGGTTTTTCGATATAGAGTTATTAACATCATCAAATATTCATCATCATCATCATCATCATCATCATCATCATTATCATCATCATCATCATCATCACGCTCACAGTCCCAAGGCAGTAGCATCCGATAGAGATTATGTTCAATATATATAGAGGTTAATTTAAATTACCTTCCACACTGAATCACCCCTTTTACACGTTACCTCTTGTATGTGATATATCCAGTCAATGCTATTATTTAGCTTGACACTTACTTTCGTTTCATTATTTTTTATCTTTGTACTTTTGTTTAGGCATGAAGCACTGGTCAGTGTTTGACAAATTACTATATGATTTTATTTGTTGCATTACTTCTTTCATTTTACTGATGTAACTGTACTATTTCGTTACATGTATGTGTGTTGCTGTCAGTAACCAATTCATCATCATCACCATCAGCATTGCCGGTCTTTGCACAGTTTCTTTGCTTAAAATAGTTTCGTCAACATCTTGTCTCACTCTAACTGTTGTGCAACCTTACGAACGATTGTCTCTGGACCGCAAATACTATCATAACATTAACTTTGTTAAATATGCTCTAGCTGTCCAGGTAACAGCGATCACTTGCACGTGGTTTTTAGTTTTACTATTACAATCATGGCAATCGGGAGATATACACCCAAACCCTGGGACTGCACTATTGCTGCGTCTAACTCAACTGTTGAACTTCTCAAATTGCTGACACGGTTATGGGTGTGTGGGGGGGGGGGGGGGGGGGTTGTGGGTGTGTGGGTGGGGGGGGGGATGCGGGTGTCCGACCAAAGTTGACGTTTCAAAATGTATCGTAAGGGTCCCATGCCTAGTTAGTGAATTCCTTACGGGTGTATGTCTCACACCCCGTGTTTTACGTGTGTCGCTGTTGTGTGAATTTATTTGAAAATGCATTATGCACACAAGTTTATATTCAATTTTTATTTATATAGCCAAATAACAGACAATGCAAGTATATTTCTATCTGTATATAGGTTAACGATTTTACCAGGAAAACAATATCCTGCCGCAAAAACGTTTTCAGCTCGAGGGCCTTCATCAGTTGCTATAAAATCTCAACCTATTCCTTCTATAGCGTTTTTAGTTCAATATATTATTGATAAAGATTTCAAAATCATTGCCATATGTGATGGATTTTTCGTATATTTGTAACTCACGTGCCAAGGTGGTAGTTACATTTTACTGACTGTATACTCTAATAATGTATACTCTAATAATGTCACTTTCTTATGCAGATTATTAGCAAGAGAAATATTTAATGTGTCGTATATACAGAACTAAACCCCGTTTCTATACGTCGGTTTCTGGGTTGGTACCAGATTATATTTTACTGATTTTATAGACGGCTGGACGTTGGGTTGGTACCAAGATATATTTAAATCAGCCCTTAATCATATTAAAGATTGTTTAATGTTTGGCTTGACGCTGGGTTAGTACCAGACTATATTTAGTCAGCCGTGTTATCACATTAGATTTAATTTTCTCTTCTTTCTAGTTAATGTTTCTTTTCCTAAAAGTAGCCTATACTAAATAGGCAGACTGACGCTGGGTTGGTACCAGACTATATTAAGTCAGTCGTTAATGACATTGAAGTTACGTTATATTTGGCTTGACGCTGGGTTGGTACCAGACTATATTAAGTCAGCCTTTTAATCACATTAACGTAAATTGCCTCTTCTGTATTGTTATTATTTATTTTCTTAAGAATAACCTATATTAAATAGACAGACTGACGCTGGGTTGGTACCAGGCTATATTAAGTCAGCCGTTTAACTGTCTATCCCCATAATCAACATAATGTTTGAAATCGAGCGTTATTTTGGAAGTACATATATTACTATCAATCGGGGTTAGTACCCGTTTTTCTGGGGTTAGTACCCGTTTATTATAGCTATTCACGGGGTTAGTTCCCGATTTTCATTAAACAGAATAGCTTCTAAAAGTATTTCGTTGTACTTCTAAAATACGTGCTTCAACTGGTTTTTACCAGACTGTTCCCAATGAATTATTCAGAAAGAATAAGCATTAGGTCACTGAACATTATTTGATAACTATTGTTTTAGTTGTATTTGCCAAAATACAGAAGAGTGCCTAAATACTTTAAGAACCAACAATCAGAATGAAAACATTCGACTGCATTTCGTAACTAAGTCCGTCTCGATATATAGTCAGTTTTTAAATTGATCTCATCCAATCGATTACCTACTGTTTTTAACACCTGGTGAGAAACTCTTTGCAAATCTCACGGTAAATATTCAATCAGCTGTTGCATGATGTGTAACAGCAAGTGTCTAATCGGAAAAGCCGACTGCCACATTTCTCTAATTATCATACCTACACGTATGCAATTAACATTACATTAAAATTTATGTCATTTCTTGGTGTATGTAGTATGGGAGTAAATATCCCATTCGGGAATACACTGTTAGACGAGTATTCAGAGAGTTGTTTCATACGGTGGCAGGCATTAATTATTTAATGCTCAGGTCTTTATAAACTTTAATCAGCTTATTTTTACCGGTTTTTATATTTTCTTAAGATTTGCAAAAAGTAACATTTCGAAGGTCATCAACCCCTGCAGAGCAGGTTAAGGTTCTGCAGGTTAAGGGGTGCCCGCCTTGGTGATAATCTAGGTCATTGTTTCTAAATGTTATGGGGGGGGGGGGGGGGGGGGGTTGCGGGTGTCCGACCAAAGTTGACGTTTCAAAATGTCTCGTAAGGGTCCCATGCCTAGTTAGTGAATTCCTTACGGGTGTATGTCTCACACCCAGTGTTTTACGTGTGCCGCTGTTGTGTGAATTTATTTGATTATGCATTATGCACAGTTAGGTTTATATTCAATTTTTATTTATATAGCCAAATAACAGACAATGCAAGTATATTTCTATCTGTCTTTACGCACTGTTTATAGATTAACGATTTTACCAGGAAAACAATATCCTGCCGCAAAACGTTTTCAGCCCGAGAGCCTTCATCAGTTGCTATAAAATCTCAACCTATTCCTTCTATAGCGTTTTTAGTTCAATATATTATTGATAAAGATTTCAAAATCATTGCCATATGGGATGGATCTTTCACACAACTTGTCATTGATTCATTATAATTTTCAAAGCTTACAGAAAAAACAGAATTAAAGTTAAATTTGATATTCTTACTTTTACTGTATTATTTGAATTGGGTTTTAAGACGCACCGACACATGAAAGGTTATGAGGCGCCTAACAGGAATGAACGTGCCAGGCTCATCCTCCATTTACATCAAATAGGGTTTCCTGTTGCAATAAGGAAAACGGATTTATGTTTTGACAGAGAGCCGGGGCGTTTGGTACTCTCAGTACTCTGAAAAGGCTAAGCAGATGAGTATGCACTCTACTGTCTGTGAAGCTGTCCAATCAGCAATTCGGGGAACAATATCCCTTGTCATGGATATCCCTCTGGGGAGATATTGAAGACAGACGCCATTTTGTTGCGGGAGAGTCAGGTCTGTCAAACCTTTTTCCCTCCCCACCACCCACCTTCTTAGTGTGCGTCTGTCGTTGCTTTCAAAAGCGGACCTATACGTGCCTTCTTATACCTCAACGCCGTTTCTCTGTAATTTAGTTGTATCTTATGCTAGACATGTATGTGTATTTATGTTCATCCAACGTATTGTCAATACGATTTATAAAGTTGTATACCTTTGATATATGAGTTACCCTTTCAATTCCAAGTAAAATAAATTCCGTCTGACTATCCAAGTCAAGTCAGACAAGTACAAAACTATATTATATTATGGAGTATGGGCCTAGAACCGTCTTATCTGCAGAACTTCAGAGTGTTTGTTTTTTGTTTTTTGTTTTTTATGGGGCGGGGTGCGGGTGTCCGACCAAAGTTGACGTTTCAAAATGTCTTGTAAGGGTCCCATGACTAGTTAAGGAATTCCTCACGGGTGTATGTCTCACGCCCAGTGTTTTACGTGTGCCCCTGTTTTGTAAATTTATTTGGTTATGCATTATGCACACTTAGGTTTATATTCAATTTTTATTTATATAGCCAAGTTACAGACAATGCAAGTATATTTCTGTCTGTCTATACGCACTGTATATAGGTTAACAATTTTACCAGGAAAACAATATCTTGCCGCAAAAACGTTTTCAGCCCGAGGGCCTTCTTCAGTTGCTATAAAAAATATATTATTCATAATGATTTAAAAATCATTGCCATATGGATGGAATTATTCGTATCTTTGTAACTCACGTACCAAGTGGTAGTTACATTTGCTGACTGTATACTCTAATAATGTCACTTTCTTGTGTATATTATTAGCAAGGGACATATTTAATGTGTCCTTTATACGGAACTAAATCCCGTTTCTATACGTTTTAGATCTGGTTTGGTACCAGATTATATTGTCAATCGTTATCACATCACACTTACGTTATATATGGCTTGGCGCTGGGTTACTACCAGACTATATTAAGTCAGCCATGCACTCATATTAAGATTAATTTTCTCTTCTTTCTAGTTACTGTTTCATTTCCTAAATATAGCCTATACTAAAAAGGCAAGACTGACGCTGGGTTGGTACCAGACTATATTAAGTCAGTCGTTAATCACATTAAAGTTACGTTATATTTTGGATTGACGCTGGGTTGGTACCAGACTATATTAAATCAGCCTTTACACCACATTAAAGTAAATTGCCTCTCCTTTATATTTATTATTTGTTTTCCTAAGAATAGCCTATATTAAATAGGCAAGCTGACGATGGGATGGTACCAGACTATATTAAGTCAGCTGTTTAAATGTTTATCAATATAATGTTTGAAGTGGTAGTGTTATTTTGGAAGTACATATATTACTGTCAGTCGGGGTTAGCACCCGTTTTTCCAGGGTTCGTACCCGTTTATTATTGCTATTCACGGGGTTCGTACTCGATTATTATTGCTATTCACGGGGTTTGTATTCGATTATTATTGCTATTCACGGTGTTTGTACTCGATTATTATTGCTATTCACGGGGTTGGTACCCGTTTATTATTGCTATTCACGGGGTTCGTACTCGATTATTATTGCTATTCACGGGGTTTGTACTCGATTATTATTGCTATTTACGGGGATCGTACCCGTTTATTATTGCTATTCACGGGGTTCTTACCCGATTTTCATTAAACAGAATAGCTTCGTTATCATCTGGAATGCCTATTTACATTTACACGCCCTTGGCCCTACTGACCCTCCACAAATTAGGGATCCTCATCTCACATAGGGCAATGTACCAATAATGTATTTATTATTGTTTCAGAGTTATTCCCTGGAATGTGTATTTCATAAAAGGTCACGGTGCCTTTGACCTTTGACCTACTGACCCCAAAACAATTAGGTTCCTCCTCTCACAATGTGCCTGTGAGTCCTATAGGTTACGGTTATCGTGACATTCCGTTTCAAGGTTTTGTGTCATCTTCCTGTGTGTGTGTGTGTGTGTGTGTGTGTGTGGTTCGATAAGATTTCTTAAAGTGATGGGCACATTAGAGTCTGGACATTAACATTTTTGAATTTTGAAAGTGACATTTAATGCCTAAATATATGCCAAAACAAGAGTCAACATCAGCGGTTAATTCAACCTAAGTTGGCTCTTTCTTGTCCGACTTGTTTGGCTTTGTGGTGTATGTGGTGCGTTTGTGATGGTAATGTGTGTGTGTATGATATGGGCTCCCTGGTCCCTCATATCATAAATGCTGGGAGTTGATGAGCGATATGCCTTTATCACGCCATCTTGGGGATGATTAGGGTGTCCATTTGCAGCATATTGATACTATGGGCATAGAACTTGGGTCTGTTCGGTTCATAACGTGTGTTTATGTTTTAATGTTGGGCATTTTGTTGGGTAGAGGTGTGTGGTTGCTCTGAGTTGGTGGCTGTTATGCCTCGGACATTGCATATATTGTGGTTGATGTCTGGACTGAGGTAAGGCGACAGCTCATTCACCATTTGTTTGCTTGAGATCCGAGGATCACTGGGCGTCTAGGCTACCGCGGTGATGAAAAGTTAATTACGGTCGATAACGGTGGCCAGTCAAGACTGCCCCTGTGGCGTATCAGCCACAGGTTGGTGGTGAAAGGTACCATAGGGAGGCGCTCCTTAGTCCTAAATGGGCATGTGCCGTATTTACTATTATTGTTTTCGATTACCGTTTTCTTTCTGCATATATATGTATGGAAACGTTTAAGGGTCACCAGTTGTTGCGTTACTTACCTCCTTGTAGAAATTGGCGGTTTGTTGCATTGTTTCGCGTCTTCTCAACCCCATTTTCTCGGCGTATTTCTTGAATCATTTCGACTTGAGATAATGCAACTTAGTATGGAAGCTTTAATGTACCCCACAAATGATGTGATGTTTAAGACCATACATATAACGACATGTCACGATATATAATCATATGATGACATAGTCTATGTTGATATACTGCAATATATCTAGCCACGACGACTTGATAAAAGCGACATAAGTTGAATATATATGGAAACGTTTAAGGGTCATCAGTTGTTGCGTTAATTACCTCCTTATAGACTTCGAAACTGGCGGGTTGTTGCATTGTTTCGCGTCTTCTCGGTCGCATTTTTTCGACTTACTGCGTGTTTCTTGAATCATTTCGTCTTGAAAGAATACGACTTAATACGATTTACCTTCACATGTCAGAAAAACTGAAGTCGACATTTTCGTCATTTAAATAAAGAAAGTATGATAATGGACCTTTGGAAACGGCCGAGCACGACACATACGAAATATTGCAGTCTCGGTTTGATTGAGACTGTTCATGAGCGGTAGTGAAATATGCTGGCTACCGCTCACGCCCTCTAGCCCCGGGTTGAGCAGAACTCAATATTAATAAAATCAACAGTACACAATTTTAACCATCCCAAAGATGGCATGCATACGGCGGTGGACATGGAGTTATATACTTCCCCATGTCGTACGGCGTATGGTCCCAGTATCTAATAAAATTAAATGCCCCGAAGAGCGAAATAAAAATAAGTTTAGTTGCTGTATGTCGTCTTGACTAGTTATCATTGAGTATGTCGTCCAAAATGTAACGACTTATTCTCTTGTTTCAGGTAACGTTCTCAAGTTCAACTTAACTTCTTGAGTTGAACAAATCGTCGTGATCAATTATTTTGCGAAAATGTCATCTGACGAAATAAAGTTCAAGTTCACATTTGTTAGGATATGCCACATTATAGCATAGTCAAAATCGAAGCCTTATCGAGTACATGTATTTGCAGAAGGGTTTAAATATGATTTCGCAAGTAAGTCATATATTTTATTTTATAAATAAGTTGAATTGATGTTGTTTAACCGTTCATCAACACACTATAGGTTAATTAAAGCCTCCCCATAGACAATGGAATGATACATATGAATATGGCAACATGACCTACTATTATTATCGAAAATATTCCTATGAGTCTTTGACGTGCTCGGAGGATAGACTGATACCCGGGACCGCCCGGTTTATGTCCACATCCGACGGACAAGACTAAGGGAAAGTGTTTTGTCTAAGAACACATCCAAGAGACTAGGTGGCAACGGCCAGGCTTGTACCCGCGGCCTCCGGTTACAAGTTCAACGCGTTATCCACTAGGCCACACCAGCCCCTTAAAAATATATGACACCAACTATAATACTACTAAATAGTATAACATACTATTATATAACATTGGATATGACAGATTATATGCGGTTAATAATCTACTTTGAAATTACCATTTCCGACAAATAGTCTGATAGTCTGACATATTTATTTAAACACTATTTTATTCAAGTACTGAATGGGAATGGACAACAGGCAATGCCTATGTAAGACCTCTCCCGTATCAAGGAACATACATATCAAACATATCATAACATGTGGAATTGTAGCACAGTTTGCATATATTGGTTTGGCAATTAACTTAGAATCTTTGAAGCATGTGTACCGTGATTGTTTAGTATTAACATTTTGTACTGTCAGAAAGAATTTAAGTGAGAAAACAAATACACAAAAAGAAAATCATACTGGAAACCAATACGAAATATATATAAAAATGAACCGATTATTACTCAATATAATGGTTTTTGTATGAGTTTCTGTAACCAATAGTTAATTTTGGAATTTAAGATAACTGAAAGCAAACAATCAAAAAAAAAATACAATAAAAAGGAAGAAAAATGACAAAAAGTAAAATTGTTCTAGCATTGTGACAAAACATATTTGAAAATACAATAGTATATACGAGGGTCATTCAATAAGTTATGTCACTAACGCGTTTTAACAATTATGTGCGCGTTGTTAATGTTGATGTTGGTACCATATGAAAGAGAGTTTCAATACAATTCCATCCTCGTACATACATGTACACATACATGCACATACCTATATACCCATATATACACATACATATATATATGTACACGTGCATACATCTATAATTCTACGAAAATCTCCTGGTACACTTGATGTATTTGTGGGCAATAAGTACTAATTCTGAGTTCGTAGTATCGTCTAGATTGGAACTGCCATTCAGTATCAAGTCAATGTTCATATGCGTGACATCAGCAAGATTGGCTAGGGTATCAAGTAAGTCATTTCTGAATTGGTTATGCAGTGGACAATTGAAAAAGAAATTAATATTGTTCTCACATGGATTGCCACATTTCGGACATGCTGCTCTATCAAGAAGTGGTCAAATAAATGCTTATTTAGATTACTTGAGTTATTTCTTAATTGACAATGGATGATGTTATCATTCCTATTTCCTATATTATAGTGATATGTACTGTTAGTCCTATGTTCAAAAGCCTTAAGTGTATGCTTAAATTGCAACAGATGGTGCATTTTTTGCGTCTAAAGGTAAAGCATTCAACAATTTAATTGTACTCGGTAGAAAGCTGTTATAATATGATATTGTACGACAAAAAGGGAGACGTAAGTTTAATCCTGAAGTTCGAAGGTTATAATTATTGTTTACGGGTAAGTTTGGCTGGATTAAGTTATACATGTAATCTGGACTTATCCTATAGATTATTTTATAAATAGTTACAAGTTTATGATCTTTTCTTCTTTTTTCTAATGTTTCTAAGTTAAATTCAGTATATAAGTATGATCTAGAGGAATTGCATCTGCGGCCTGTAACTATTCGTGGTGCTTCAATTTGGACGCTCTCTAATAGATCAGATTCTCCCTGTGTACAGTTATCCCATACTGAATCGCCATATTCAAGTATAGGTATTATAAAGGCGATATATATTTTCAATAGAGAATGCCAAGTTTGTATTTGAGCATTCTTAGAATGTTTAATCGTGCACATGCTTTTTCGTATATATTTTCTATATGATGCGACCAAGTTGCATGGACTGAATTGTTTATCATCCAAGGTGACAATGGGACGCTACGTTTGTACTATATCGTTATCAAAGTAGACTGGTGGGTGGTTATAGTGTCTTTGGGTTTTTTTAGGATTAAATGTAACAGCCCATGTTTTTGACCATTCAGATATTTTGCAAAGATCATTAGTAAGAGAGTTGGCACAATCTACAGGGTTTTTATCAACTACAACAAAAAGAGAAGTGTCATCAGCAAATAACCGTACATCATTCAATAAGTCATCTGTGATATCATTTATAGAAAGCAAAAATAGAAACATACCTAAAACAGAGCCATGCGGAACACCTGCATCTATAGTACTGAAGCTTGAAGAGTATCCATCTAGGACTACTTTTTACTACCTATCAGAGAGATAGCTACGTATCCAGTTACATACTGAATCATTGATACCATATTTAGCTAATTTAAAAAGCAACCCAGCATACCATACATTGTCATATGCTTTAGCAATATCGCAAAATAGAAATCGCACATCTTTCCCAGCGTCAAGGTTGCTTATTATGTTATTATATATTTCTATGAGCTGATTTACAGTATAGTCTCTAGGTTGAATTGAATTGAATTGAATTGGATTTTATAATCGCACCAACAGATAAGGTCATATGGCGACTTTCCAGCTTCCATTGGTGGAGGAAGACCCCAGGTGCCCCTCCGGGCAATTTTCGTGCACGGGCGGGCACCTGGGTAGAACCACCGACGTTCCGCAAGCCAGCTGGATAGCTTCCTCACGTAAAGATTCCTAGGCCCCTGAGGGATCGAACCTACAGCGGTGAGGGGCAAGTGATGTCAAGTCAAAGACGTTAACCACTCGGCCACGGACGCCCCCTCTAGGTTGAAAGCCTGTTTGGTATTTGCACAGAAGGTTATTCGGTTTGATATAGTTGAACAAGTGTTTAAATACGATTTTTTCCATATTCAGCAAAACTTGGCAGGGATAGTCTGACATGTTGAAAATAATATTATATTATTAGTTCTACTGACCGAAGGCCAGCAGAGCTTATGGGATGGGGAGTCGTACGCCGTCCGTTAACTTTTGCCTCGTTAACACGATAGGCATTCATTTTCCATCAGATCTTTTTCAAACTTTACCAGATTGTTGATATCAATGAAAGCTCGGAAGAGCTTGAAAACCATTCTCGATTGAGTAAAGCATGCTATATTTTCTGTATTTTGCCTCGTTAAGACGATAGGGCCTTCATTTTTCATCCTATATTTACCAAATTGTTACTATCGATGAAAGCTTGGATAAGTTTGAAAAACAACCAATTCGGATTAGTAACACTGGAATTATGACCCTTGATTTATTTCAAAGATGCTGTATTTCGCCCCATGAAGACGACGGTCCTTCATTTATTCGGATTTCAGTGTAACGTTGCAGGGATGATCAGTACCAAGCCTATTGTATATATCGTCACTGTGTGCCAGTTGAATGATGACCCGTTAAAAGTTTTAATACACAAACTTTGTCTGGACTAGTTCTCCTAAACCCCTGGCCGGATTTCAACTAAACCTTTTAGGGATGATCAGTACCAGGTCTAGTTGTGCATATCGTCGCCGTCTTCTGGATGAATGATTTTTGGTGGAGTTATGGCCCTTTTAAGATTTAAATACACATATTTTGTCTGAAATAGTTCTCCTGAACCCTTGGACTGGTTTCAACATTGATGATTGGTACCAAGCTTAGTTGTGCATGTCATCACAGTGTTGCGGTTGAAATATTTTTGGCGGAGTTCTGGCGTTTTAAAGGTTTTAATACACAAACTTTGTCCGGTCTAGTTCTCCTGAACTCCTGGCCGGCTTTCAATGAACGATCAGTATTAAGCCTACTTGTGCATATCATTGCCATGTTCCAGTCGAATGATTTTTGGCGGAGTTATGGCCCTTTAAAGTAGCTATCCCACCATTGACAACATATGTACACCCTTTCTTAACCTACTGACGACGAGGTATATATATAATATACCTATTTGGAGAATCCCAACTATATAGACATTATAAACCGCTTAAACCAGCCAGACCAAACCACACAACTGGAGCGTTGAATTAAGAGTTACTCGTAATTCATTTTACCCATATTCAATCCCGTGTATTTTAAAAATCCTGGAATATACCTACATCATTATATGACCTGAATACCTGGATAGAATTGTGATAAACGGTATGTATAATATGTCAATACATCATTGAATATGCACGGATTTAACTCATACTTTCTGAATATTTTACAAAATCATTGTCCTAAAATGAAAGACAATGGATTTACAGCGTAAATATACGTCATGAAAATATCCGTTTTAAATTACGTTTTAAATTACATTGATTTATTGTTAATAAATGTACCAGATATTTATCTCATTAGTTTTAATAAAAGTATAATAAACTGAGTATAGTATAATATCGAGGGCATAGAGCAAAAAGGGGTTATGTGCATAATTCAGACGTTTGAGCAAATGGACATTTAATGTTTGAGTTCCAATGAAAATTCAACAATGCACTGTATGTTTATTATTTATTGAGGGCATCTTTGTACATTAACACTCCATGTTTACAGAAAATATGTTTTAAAGTTCAACATGTATTTCATGCCCAATTAAGGATAATTGTAGATAACTCCTTTTAGCTCTTTCAAATTTTACTATCACTTGCAATAAAAGGGTTATCTGCCATATGTACCTCTGTTGCATTAAACAACTATACACATTCTTTGAGTGAAAAGTTCTTGCTTGTCATCACTTCTGTTACAAAACTGACTGAATTCACAGTAATTATCCAGTTTTTGTAAAATGCATGTTTTTACTACACAATATTGTTGCCTCATACTTTCTACACTAATTTTTTTCACTGTCTACGTCCTCTGCTTTCACATCTGGCTCTGATAATTTGTCCTGTACCTTTAATGATGTTGGTAGCTGTCCATATAAGTAATGAAAACAGTCTGGCATTGCTTTTGACCTGCATAGTGAGGACAAGTCTTGTTTTTTCGGGACAGAAATGGTTAACTTTTCAGCATATAGATATGTCATCGATGTTGATGCACACTGTCATCCTATTCTTGTAGTCTTCCTCAGTTTTATTTCTTTCAATGAAAGCTTTTCTTTTCTGTCAAAACAATAGTTCAAGAATATGCTTTCTGGCTGTGAACGTCTTATTTATCCAGTCAGTTTATTTTCTCGCCCGTAACTGTGCTTTTCATGTAGGTAGTTATTGACTTTGTGTAGGATTTTAAGTCATAAATGTCATCATACTTGATAGGTAAAACAACATATGAATTATTTCGCCTGGTCATTACTATAATTGTATCCCACTGTGATGGAACATGCACATTAGTATTCCTTTTAGAATGTGCTATTGCCGCATGGATAGAATCGCACTCCATCTCGGAGTGACCCCGCTCAGAGAAGCCCGATAGTTTCAATATTCTCATTTTTGTGTACTGCATACAGTAATCCAACCGTAACACATTGGTTACGGTTTTGTCCTCCATATGAAAAACAACCTCTTTGTTTGAAATATACTCGAAATTGCGTTTTTGTCGGGTTTCGGGTGTTGCCTGCGGGCAGATCAATACCACAAACACGCTGGCGCAGTGTTTTTTTAAAGCCTTTTGGTAGTGCTACTAAAATCACACCATTTCAGACCGTTTATCACAGTTTTTGTTCTACTTCTGTATGATTGAAAGTTCGAAAGTAGTCAAAAACACGTCTGGTTTTCGGATAACGAGTGTTGCCGGCGGGCAGATCAACATCATAGACACGCTGTCGCAGTTTTTATCAAAGCCTTTTGGTAGTGCTACTAAAATCACACCATTTGAGATTGTTTATCGCAGTTTTTGTTCTACTGCTGTAGTACTGAAGTCGAATAACGGTACATTTGAACGTGCGTTTTCTGTTGGATAACGAGTGTTGCCGGCGGGCAGGTCAACATCATAGACATGCTGGCGCAGTGTTTTTTGAAAGACCTTTGATAGTGCTACTAGTATCAACCTATTTGAAATTCTTTATCAACGTTTTAGTTCTACTGCTGTGTTACTGAAGTTTGCACTGAAATAGACTCGAAATGGCGTTTTTGTCGGGTTTCGGGTGTTGCCGGCGGGCAGATCAATACCATAGACACGCTGGCGCAGTGTTTTTTTTAAAGCCTTTTGGTAGTGCTACTACAATCACACCATTTCAGACCGTTTATCACAGTTTTGGTTCTACTGCTGTATGATTGAAAGTTCGATAGTACTCAAAAACACTCCTGGTCGTCGGATAACGAGTGTCGCCGGCGGGCAGATCAACATCATAAACACGCTGTCGCAGTTTTTTATCAAAGCCTTTTGGTAGTGCTACTAAAATCACATCATTTGAGATTGTTTATCGCAGTTTTTGTTCTACTGCTGTAGTACTGAAGTCGAATAACGGTACATTTGAACGTGCGTTTTCTGTCGGATAACGAGTGTTGTCGGCGGGCAGGTCAACATCATAGACATGCTGGCGCCGTGTTTTTTTAAAGACCTTTGGTAGTGCTACTAGAATCAACCTATTTGAAATTCTTTATCAACGTTTTAGTTCTACTGCTGTGTTACTGAAGTTTGCACTGAAATAGATTCGAAACGGCGTTTTTGTCGGGTTTCGGGTGTTGCCGGCGGGCAGATCAATATCATAGACACGCTGGCGCAGAGTTTTTTTAAAGCTTTTTGGTAGTGCTACTAAAATCACACCATTTCAGACCGTTTATCACAGTTTTGGTTCTACTGCTGTATGATTGAAAGTTCGAAAGTAGTCAAAAACACGTCTGGTTTTCGGATAACGAGTGTTGCCGGCGGGCAGATCAACATCATAGACACGCTGTCGCAGTTTTTATCAAAGCCTTTTGGTAGTGCTACTAAAATCACACCATTTGAGATTGTTTATCGCAGTTTTTGTTCTACTGCTGTAGTACTGAAGTCGAATAACGGTACATTTGAACGTGCGTTTTCTGTCGGATCATTTATGACTTTTTCTTTGTCAGTTTTCTTTTCTTTTCTGACTGTCTCTTTTAAAGTTTGATGTAGTTCATACTGTTCATCAAGGTCACTAACTGCTACTCCATGTTCTTGGTTTCCTTTGTAAACCGCCCAAAGAGTACATTGGTACATTGGGTTTATGAAATGGTAGATTGTACTTGCTTACAAACACATTTCTATAAACATTGAAATTTCTCTGCTTCTGCAATTGCTTTGATATAGCTCACACATTTTCCTAATGGACACATTTGGATCGAGGTACTTTCTCTTCGTATCTTTTCCAGTGTAATGCGATGATACAGTTGCAAAAGATTCGATATTATATCGAATTTCCTTCAATTTATCATCTGGTGTTTTGTTTTTAGACGACAGTTCTCCTTTCCTATCATGTCTAACGAAACATCCGGGAACTTTATTTTTCATTGCATACTCAACTACCTTTTTTTCTATGTTCTGTTCCCAAGACAAACATCTTACAGACTATCACATTTTGTACCTTTTGTAACAACGCTAAAGGTAACAATTAAGCTAAATGTAACAACCGCCGCTAAAGGTAACAATTCCAACGCTAAAGGTAACAACGTCCGCTAAAGGTAACAATCACCTCTTCCGCTAAAGGTAATATCGCTAACGCTAAAGTTAACAACTTTTCATGTTAACGCTAAAGATAACAACTGTTTACGCCATAGGTAACACTGTTTTTCAATATCTACAGTTTCAATAAAATTTAGTTACCATGTTCTTGTTAGTTACTGAAGCATTTGATTCGCTTCCAACCGATGCGACCCGTATCGATTCGGCGTTGTTAGAGAGTGTGCTGATCTCCTCCTCGGACACGTGGATTCTACAGGTTCGAATCCCACTGGAAGCCCGACTTGTCAAGTGAAAAAGTGTCGATTCTTGTCGATGGCGGGAGATATACATTACATGTTCTATCCTTGAAAAATGGGGTGATCTGTCTCAACCGACCGTTATATATGGCCTAATATGTGCTAAAATGACGAAAATTCCATTTAAACACAACAAAACTCCTCTTACATCAAGATCATGCCAATTTAAGGTTGCAATATGCGCCATTAAGAGTGGTATGTGTATACGCTGATTAGCTTGTTTAATGATGTAAATAAAACACGTATATGCAGTTTGTGACTGTTTAACTGTGATTTGCTTTCGTTCGGAGTTAATATACACCTTTAGTTCGATTTTAACAAAACATCGGTTTTATTAATAACGCACCCAACTGCACATTTTCTTTTGCTATAATTGGTACGATACAATACATCAAACAGAGTTTTAAAAAAAACATAGATCACTGGTGAGGAGAAAAAAAATAATGCAGACTTGAACCAGTACTATCTCATCTCAGAAACAGTTTACTGAAATGTTAATCCAATGACAATACATAATGAAAGGGAAACATGTCACTTTTACAGGGGAACACTTGCTGTGTGCCAAACACGAAATTCGGCATGCATTTTCAAACAAACCCTATCGAAGTTTTAAAGAACATACGAATGGCATTGATAATAAAACTACAGTTTACTTCCACTTTGATGTTTAGTCCGCAAGTGATAATTTTGAAGCTGCCTTTAAATACATAAATAAAAAGAAGGGTGTGTGTGTGGGGAGGGGGGTGTTGGGTGGGGCGTGGCGTCAGAGTATAGGGTAGTTTGAACTCTGTGAGATAAGCACGTTTGGGATATATAACCTGATCGGGTTTATTTCACAATCAACCAACATGACGTTCATTGATTTCTATATGTAGGGTCTATTATATCTCCGTGTTGGGTTTCAAAAAAAAGTATCTAATAGCTCACGATGTCTTTCAGTGAAGTAGGAAACATAAAAAGAGTTTATTCCACCGTATGATAAAATCAGCAAATGGAATTGAAATAAAGCTCTGTCACATGTATTCTACATTATTTGAACGGCCACTCATTTCTTTTACGTGGAATGCCTAGAACTGTATTATTTCATGCTCAAGGATTGAACTTATGCCCAAAAAATTTAAACCTGGCATTGACTGAATAGCCCCTAATTTCTTAGAGAGACAACATGAGGGAATATATGCATTGGTCCAATATAAATGCAACGGAGTCGATGAGCCCATTCTCCTTAGGAATTAGGGCTCGGTCTGGCTTGATTTAAATCGCGACCCGCACTGAATCTGTCATTTATTAGTATACGGTATCTAGTTCATCAATTAACCATTAGTACAGACTTACACATCTAAAATTCCTGTCAACCACGGTGCAGCGGGGTGGCTTTGGCTCAAATGCTGGAGGTCGTGGGCTCGATCCCCGACCGGGTCACACCAAATACCTAACTAGTAGCTCCATTGCTTGACTATGATGCTATAAATGTTATGCTATGAATGGTCGGTCCGATGTAAGTTTAATGTGACTGGATGAGCCAAGGCATGTTTCTCAGTATACATTCTTACACATTGAAAATAATATTAAGATTAAGAAAACATTGATGTTTTATCATTTTACATCAGTATATGTAACATCTCGTTGTGATATATTCACAATAAGTTATAAATAAATTTCTCGGCTGTTCATTTGACGATGATTAAATTTCAAATCTCAGAGCTTATCTTGATTAGAAGTATTCATCATGCACATAGTTGCATAATATTATGCACACGGCTGTTCATTTGACGAACTATTGTACAATACATTGATCATCACAGCAGCAGACCAACTCACGCAGACATTCTGGTCGTTAACAGCTGGTTCATAACATGAGGACCTGTGTCTTGCCACACTCTGTTGGGTCTGGCATATTAAGCATGTGTTCTCCAAATCACTAACTGATATTCACATTTGATAGATGAAGTAAAAACCTATCATCTGTTTCGGGGAAAGTGGGTGGGGGTAACTAACTTCCTTTGTTTTAAACTCTTGTTTTCAAGTACTCTTTTTTATTCTCAACGAATTCAGAGACATACATTTATCAGACAGATAATTCTTAAGCCTCACCAGCACTGTTCATCATTACATTTGATGCCATTTTCTTGCCAATTTCAAAGGAAGAGCATGTAAGCAGTCATATGCAATATTGGAATAAAATGCTGCCCAGAGCAGGAGCTCTGCTTTGTCATCACAAAACATGTCACATCTATCAATGTTAATTTCTTTAATCGCAAACATCTTAGTAACATGCTGTTACGTCTCTGCTCTGTCATCACAAAACATGTCACATCTACCAATGTTATACATTAATTTCTTTAATCGTAAACATCTTAGTAACATGCTGTTACGTTTCTGTATTTAATGAAATTCTTCAAACAGCAACTTTCTTCTAATGTCTACAGTTTACACTTCATAAACCTTACCGGTGCTCTGGTAAAATACTCCAAGGTAAATAGGCATATGAGGAGAAATACCACTAGTAGTTTGTTATGACTACTTCTTAATTATCTAGAATACATTGTAGTTAAAATAAACAACTTTACAAGATAACATAAAACTAAACGTTTACTAAAATAACACATTGCAGTAGCAAGATATATTATACAGCAAACATTTTGTTCAATTGTATCCTCTTTTTTGATTTAATAAGTTAATTAAAGCTTTTAAAGTTAGAGTAAAAGTTGATTTAAAAACAAAAACAATTGTATAATACATTTTGAATATTATAGGGCAGCAACAGGTTTTTTAAAAATAATTTGCAGTATTGACCTAGATTTTGGCCTCTTTTGTGAAAATAAGGACAATTATTTTTCTCTAAAAAGGTTAAAATAAGTATTAAATTGCTAAAACTATATAAGAATATACTCAAAAGTATTGACCTCTGGTATTTTGTCTTCCTATAAGCTCCATACAAATCTTTACAAAAATGGCGACCATCTTGATGCCTTATTGGTTTACTTGGTTCGCCCTTGTTTTTGCCAATTTATGCTGATTGTTGATAAACTTCAGACCAAGATAAACATTTTGATATCTAATATGTTTTGTTCTATTTTTGTTACCACCTACCCCTTAAAATAATCATCGATTTTGGCCATGGTCACCCTACTATTCAGGCAACATGTACATTTTTTTGTTCTACACTTTTGTTAGAAATAGACATTAATTTTATATCTAATTTGTTTATTCCGTTAAGTAGCATTGAGCACATGGTGGCCTATATAACTTTGAACATTAAAAGTAGATTTAAAAATCGAACAGGAAAAGTAGCATTCTAGAATGACAGTCAACCACAAACACAAACAGAGAAACAAAGAACAACCTTAAAGATGAATAAAAGGCAAAACAAGACATCACAAACACAAAAGGGTTGACAATAGGGCTACCGCCTTGGAACGGTCAGTGGCCAAAAAGGGGCCGCTGGGGGTGTTAAACCGGGATCTAGGGTGCCCCAAACCTCAATCTTACACTATTGTCATCCCAATAAAAGAGACAATGTAAATAAAGATATTCCCTACAGATATATTCTCTAACAAACACGGCACCATTAATAGGCAATATAAGTAAAAAAAATATACATGATCATGTATTATATAATATAAAAAATGTCTAGAAAGCCACAAAGTAAGTACTCATTGACTTGGCAGAAGCCAGCGCAACAAAAAAATAAACCGTTAAGAGACAAGATAAGATCAAACGCGACCGTCTTATAAGGTTTCTGATAGACGTCATCGCATGGTCCACAATCTGTCCGATCATCGCACAATCAAGGAAGAAAGCATAGTGGCGACCACCACTAAACATGCAGTGGGTTGCCAAATGATAGGATCATAAACTCTTTTGATAAACGTTTAACACGTTTAATAAAGACTGTATGAAAGTGATTATGACCAATGATCTTACGAAGTTTGTAAATCACATCACCATAGAAGTCAGGTTGTGATAGTCCTTGTCGCAGAAGAGTTCTTAAATTACTTTTATATTTTAAAAGTAGATCTGGATTACGATAATAACATTTTGCAAAGGTTTTTCAAAGTTTATGGTAACGGTAGCCCTGCTGGAGTAGATTTTTAGATATATTACGAATATTAAAGTCCTCAACTCTACTACAAGCTCTAGAAAAGCGAATAAGTTGAGAAACATAGACCCCATAAGAAGTAGCCCGAAGAACATACCCATCTAAGTGAGGATAATTAACAATATCAAACCCTGATCTATTTTTAAAATATAAAAGTATTTTAAGAACCCTTCTGCGACAAGGACTCTAATAAACTGACGTCTATGGTGAAGTGATGCGTCGGAAGTATCGGATGAAAAACTCAACATGAAATCTCTTTCATAGCAATACAATAACAAATCTGCGACAAGAGGTGCACAGTTCGTACACATAGTGATACCAACAATTGTTCCATACCTGACAAAAACATATTATCTAATAGGAAATGAGTGCTTCACAAATATCTTGGCAAGTCCACATAATAGTGTAATTGTCTAAAATGCCGTTAGTAAAAAACGCTTTAATATTGTTACAGGCCAAACATGTAGTTTTTAGCTCTACTGACCAAAGTCCAGGAGGGCTTATGCGATCACTTTTCGTCCGTCGTCCGTCTGTCTGTCTATCCGTCTGTCTGTCCGTCTGTCTGTCATCTTCTCTGAAACCGCCTGAAAGATTTTGATGAAACTTAAGCACAATGATATTTGGGATAGTCCCTCTCAGATTTGTGTTTTTCACGGCCGCCAGTCATCCAAGATGGCCGCCATAGCTAAAACTAGGTCAAATTTAAGTAAATTTCAAACGACATCTCCTCCGAAACCACTGATTCCATTCTTGTGAAATATCACATACATGTTCCTTGGGTTGGCCTCTATCAAGTTTGTGTTTTTCGTTATCGTCGAATAATCAAAAAGGCTGCCACGGCGACCCAAAATTTACATACAGTTATATAGGAAAAGTTTAAAAATGACATCTTCCCTGAAACCGCTTGAAGGATTTTGATGAAACTTAATCACAATGATCTTTGGGATAGTCCTCCTCAGATTTATGTTTTTCGCGGCCGTCAGTCATCCAAAATCCAAAATCCAAGATGGCCGCCATGGCTAAAACTAGATCAAATTTAAGGAAATTTCAAACGACATCTCCTCCGAAACCACTTATTCCATTCTTGTGAAATATCATATACATGTTCCTTGGGTTGTCCTCTATCTAGTTTGTGTTTTTCGTCGAATAATCAAAATGGCTGCCACGGCAACCCAAAGTTTACATAGAGTTATATAGGAAAAGGTTAAAAATGACATCTTCTCTGAAACCAGTTGAAGGATTTTGATGAAACTTAATCACAATGATCTTTGGGATAGTCCTCCTCAGATTTTTGTTTTTCGCGGCCGTCAGTCATCCAAAATGGCCACCATTGCTAAAATTAGGTCAAATTTAGAGAGATTTCAAACGACATCTCCTCCGAAACCACGTAATCCATTCCAGTGTAATATCATATACATGTTCCTTGGGTTGGCCTCTATCAAATTTGTGTTATTTATTATCGTCGAATAATCAAAATGGCCGCCACGACGACCCAAACTTTACATAGAGTTATATAGGAAAAGGCTAAAATTGACATCTTCTCTGAAAGGATTTTGTTGAAACTTTATTACAATGATCTTTGGGATAGTGCGCCTCAGATTTGTGTTTTTCGCAGCCGCCAGTTGTCCAAGATGGCCACCATGGCTAAAACTATGTCAAATTTAAGGAAATTTCAAATGACATCTCCTCCGAAACCACTTTATCCATTCCAGTGAAATATCATATACATGTTCCTTGGATTGGCCTCTATCAAATTTTGTTTTTCGTTATCATCGAATAACCAAAATGGTTGCCATGGTGACCCAAGGTTTACATAGAGTTATATAGGAAAAGGCTAAATATGAAATCTCCTCTGAAACCTTTTGAAGGATTTTGTTGAAACTTTATCACAATGGTTGGCGTGTATTAAGTTTGTGTTTTTTGTTTTCTTGCGACCCGAAGTTTATATAGGAAAACGCTAAATATGACATATTTACACAGTACAGCGTCTACAGGCCCTCTTGATAAGGTGATGCGGTAAGGTTGTATATAGTGTAGAGAAGTCATAAGTACTTATACACTACTCAACCTTTATAATCGGTTACACAGGTTTTTTGAAAATAACACGAATACTAAAAACTGGAAATCACCGAAACACATACCAATATTTTATTAAGTTTATCAACAAGGTGTTAGTCCAATCAAGGCAGATTAGGTTTTATAAATCGCTAGCGATATTTGTTAAACGACGCCAGTTAAAATTTTAAATGAAACTATGAATTATTAAAACATATATAATTCTTCGAAAAGTGACCGATTGTAAAATTTAAGTAGTGTAGATGAAACTTGACGTTTACTGGAAATTCATCAAGGACGTCTGAATTTTAAACCAAAATAAATTAATCCCAGAGTTTTCATAAGTTTTAGCATATTATTGTTTAACGTGATCTTTAACGGCATTAAACAAGAAGTTAAAAACTTGTAGATGTTTGTGGTTGTGCAGGCACTAGAATTCAAAATAAAACGACCTTTATACGGATTTATATGTAATTAGGGGAATCCAGTATATAGTTGGCAGTTTGTTTTGCTTTTTGTCTACCCCAACCTTGAAAGTAATGCACCGAGTGAATATGTGTCGCAATAACGTCATTCTCAGTAGATTGAACTGGAGTATACGAATTAGTGCTACAGAGTTCCAGAGATAAAACATTAATCACTTCGGATATATTTATATTTTAATACTGAATGATACTGGCTTAAATCGAAAGTCGAAAAGGAAATGTTGATCTGATCAGCAGCTCATAAGTACGGCAATTGTTCCTTATGCATACATCATATTTTTGAGAGGTATCATTGTTTACAAATGATCATTTCTGCCGCATATTACAGTGGCGTTGGAATGTTTTAGAAACTCGGGAAGAAGGTTGGGCCCAAATGAACATTTTCAATGTTTAATAAGGTTTCACACATCCCACTACCACCCCTACCCACCCCCAACCCTCACCCCACCCCCTTCGTTTTGCATGTCACATATTTTAATGCAAGCAATATCTGTTTGTCAATCGATTAGTGTTATGCTTTGCCGGCCTCAAGCACTCGTGTTGGGTCATAACATAAACTTGCACAATATGTGGTGGGAAGTGGGGGAAAACATACACCAGGCCCACCCTGTCAGATTATTGAGGTGTGCCTGTTGAGGAGTACATTCTTTAACATGAAAAGTTGTTACCTTTAACGTTAGGGTTGTTACATTTAGCGGAAAATGTGAGTATTACCTTTAGCGGAGGTTGTTACTTTTAGCGTGTGTTGGAATTGTTACCTTTAGCGGCGGTTGTTGCCTTTAGCAGAATTATTACCTTTTGCGTTGTTACACATTTTCCTTTCTAGTTTCATCTGGGATTTCACGTGGGATTGGCAAATAGTTTGAAAATGATTCTTCTTATGAAGGAAACTTGTTGTTTCACGTTTCGTGTCTGACTGAGTGACATTTTGACAAACAAAAGTTCGCTGTTTGTCGTAAGAGCCTAGCTGCCAGTAAGTTTGAAATATTTCTTTAGCACGTTCTTGAGAAACTTTGCGCGACCTTTGTAACAGTCTTTGTATTTCATCTCCTTTTTTTGGACAACTTTGCCTGTTTGCCCTGTATACTCATATACGTGATCCCTGCGATATTTTCGTATGTTTTTTTTCCATTTATCAGTGTTGTTTTTTCTTTTTCTCGACAAATATTTCTTAGCAGGGCTTTGATAGTTTGCTTGTTTACGCGTCTGATTTATAGACTATAATATCACTTTGCAGATCTGATAACAATAACATTATCTGCAAGGACAATAAGGTGGTCGAGCTGAATAAATTCTTTAATATATGTGCAAATACACTAAGTCGTCAATAATTTGATGATGTCGTTTATGAAAAGAAATGTCTAGAAAAATAGCGGACTCGGTTTATTTTTGTTGCCCTTATCATAAATAATAATTTATCATCTGATCATTTCAGTCTAGGAGATATTGTTTTGCGAGATCGAAATAAATTTCTTCAATCGAATCAGCTGTAGAGATGAATGTTTTAAATTCATTTTAATTGATATAACTGATTCAGCAACATCTAATTATAATGTCGTCAACGTTCCAATCATTACTATTAATTAAACAGAAAATAACAGTCGGGTCATTTAAGTGGAAGTACACATGACGTTTGAAACTAAAGCAAAAAAAAACAGATTGCCGACAATCCCTTTAACACTGCTTCCTTCACCAAAAATCTAACATTTATTGAACTAAAGCTGACATGAATTTATGAACCTTTATCATTAATATTCTTCAATCTAAAATCAATTCTGCTGTTTGAAATTGTATTTGTTATTGACAGCAAACCTATAATTTTCATAAATATTAATTAAATACGACGGAACATCATGTCCAACTGAATGTATTTACACATGTAAAATTGACTTAGAGAATTGTGGTACTCGGCCACACAACTTGTTCCAGATTGCATACAGTCCATTAAAGTTATCGCGCTCAAATAAAAGAGAATATTCAAAAGAATAGTTTGTGTATTCCGGGCCAGATATCTATAATGCTAACAACTTTATTGTAAAATGCGCTATAACATGCAATACATTTTTCTTATCTTTCTTAAGATATGACATATTTATGCATGCATTATGCTATTTTCCCACGGGTGGCCTGCCACAGCTTTCATGAACTAACATGTAATATATATATGTGCACCTAGTCTGGTACCCCAACTACTAACATGTAATATATATGTGCACCTAGTCTGGTACCCCAACTGCTTTTTGGGAGAAAATTATATTTCAAGTATATTTCGGGAATTATATTTCAATTATATTTCGGGAATTATATTTACAGTATATTTCAGTTTTATTACTGATACCGGAAATGCACCTATCCAAAATGAGGATTACTTAATTCCGATGTCGGAAATTGTATATTGACACTGTTCATTTCCGATATCGGAAATTTCGGGGAATATAGGAAATTATTTCTGATAAATAAAAAAAATACATTCCTAGTAATATACGAAAACAAGGAATGTCACTGTTAGCGACAAATGCCGCCAAAGTATTTGTCTGTATTTCCTGAAGACTCGGGTTTGCAAGTGACACGTCATTTCTTATGGTGAACATTTTGTCATGTTATATGAAAAGCCCTCAACCGATAACAAAGTTATACACCGGACACAACTAATATTACTTCATTCAAATACAGGGTAATAAAGCATCTTCTGACCTCTAAGTATGACCTTGACCTTGAAGCCATGAACCTGGATTTTGCGTGCGACACATCGTCTTGTTGTGGTGAGCACTTGTGCTGTTATTTAAAAATCCGTTCATGAATGTCAGAGTTATTTATCGGACACGATGGTATGGACGAACGGACGGACAGTGCGACTTCGGCGGCATAAAAAAACACTAAGATTACTTTCAGGGAGTACATAGATCAAAACGCTCAACATATTTAATAGAATTGCCGAGAGCAATAGTTCACTTGATCCTTCCATCACCGAGACTACACATGCGCATTAAGGAAAAATACGACGACCAAAGTAAATTTTGTACATTTAATGGTTTACGGCGTAAATGCGTTAATAACGTCATGATTATTGTGAGACCTTATGAAAATTTAGTTGATGCCAATATTAGTACGCCATGATTTGTTTCCGATACACTCGGAAATAAAATGTCATAAACTCCACTCAGAATATGCTGTTTAATCAAGTTATAATGAGTGTGATTGTAAATTTTGAATGCGTTGCCATGCTAACCACCAACTTGAAATAGATTTCTTTTTTTATATCGCACAAAAAAATGTAGCTTTAATCAAAATGGAAAATATACATTCACCGTTTTGTTTCTATTGGCACTTAATGGTAGTATTTGCCTGGGTAGAATGTAACAAATAAAAAATAAAAAACCTGAATATTAAGCACAAACAGGAACAAAAAACGATTATCAAGGAGTTTTTGCTATCCAACTCAAGAAATTTAATATTATTTCAAGAGGTTTTGTATTAGCGACAGGTATGCCAAGAGCTATCATTTATTGTAGAAACTATATTATTAGAAAAATAACAGGTGTAAAAAACGCGTTTCGTAACCAATTTCGTACTCGTATTTAAATGTCGACGTAATATGCAGAACCATCAACATAATTAATATCATGCCATGCCATTCTAGTGTGTTACAGACGATATATTTTCTGTGACGAATAATACCAGATACGGAGAACTTTATATGAATAAAATGGTTATTCCATCTTCAGGGCTTTTTCTAGGTGTTCCACTGGGCCGAAAAAAGGACCCGTTTTTTTTTTGCATGTGTATGTTTTACTGATACATCCCTTATGTTACATACTAATCAATATAAGTGGTATGTTATTGATGTAATAGTGTTCCTAATAATACATTTTATATTTTTACCTCATCCTAACTTGCAAAATGTTGACGTTAACAATTCTCAATTGGCCATTTTATAGATGAAAAAAATCCCAGTTTTGTCGTTTGTACGATAGAAATTTCCCAAATTTACAAGGGTCCTTTTTCTCAAAATATCTGGAAAAAAAACAGATCTTTCCCAGTAACACACCGACGAAACAAAGAGTCCCTGTGAGGCTATCGTTATCCTCTTCGCCACGCCACTCGACGTAATATTAATGGGCATATGTCCCTACACAAACAACAGTCGGGGAAACTTCAGAACTCCGAATGAAGGCTGCGAGTGTTTATATATACCATCAGGAAAGGCAATGATAAGCGGTCGGTCTGTGCAAAAGCGTGAATGGTGCCTACTTATATTTACAAAACAAAGATCGGGACTGATGATCCGCGAACGAATGGCGATAAAAGAGTACTACCACGTGTCAGTTCTGCGAGGGTGATGGTAAAATTAAAGTAAAAACATATAAACTCAAATCACTCGATTAATGCTGCATTGTGTTCTTGGTCTCGTTCGATTGTCACCGGCCAATGGATTTCGTCAGCGTATTCAAGAAGCTTTGCTATAGTTTCGTCCTCGGATGACACCGTCTGTCGTAGTCTATCCTCCGAAAATATTAAACCATAGGAATCTCTTCGTTAGTAAGAATGTAAACTTAAATCAAGAGGAATTAATGGGGTTGTGGGAATCTCAAACGACTCAACTTGGTAATCCAAACCGACAAATCACATCCTCCAGATCATTTGAAATGCATGAGCGATTACAGAACAACTCGTGTTGCACGTGCAAACTTATGCATTGCTTTGTTCGACCACGTGCGATGTATTGAGTAATCTAAGTCAATGTTGTGTCTTCAAGATGTTGCTTTTCTTTGACATTGTCGGATCCGTGTGAGCTTCATCCGTAGTAGTCAATATCTTTTCACAATAAAAAAGGATAAAACGTCGAACAGGAAACAAAGCCCTCACAGAACACAGTCAAACACAAACACGCATTTAAAATAAAATGCAATGTACAAACACAAACGGAAATGGGTGGACAAAATGACTACCGCCTTGGAACGGCCGCTGGGTGTTTGTTTCCTGTTCGACGTTTTATCTTTTTAATGGTGCAGGTTCTAGGGTGCAACAAACCTCACACTTACCATATTGTCATCCCACTGAAACGGGACAGTGTAAATAAAGAAATCCCCGCCATGATCTAATCTCTAACCAACAAGGCAGCATCAACAGGCAATATAAGTAAAACACAAAAATACTCGTGTATATATGAATGCAAAAAAAAGTAAGCCACAAATCAGGTACTCAATGAGTGAAAGGCTGAATCCAGAACAACAAGAGAATAACACATTAAGGGCACGACAAGACGAGATTGAAGACAGACATCAAACGTCACCTAATTTACCTAGTAATGAATGCCCAATTTATATACACAGCGATGTGTGTGTGTGTGTCGACTGCCTTACACATAATCCACGAGCCATACACAGAGGCGTAGCTAGAACAGATTCAAATATCCACCTGCTTGTACATCAGAATTTTAAGCAGGAAAATAAAATAAAAGAAAATAAAGAAAGAAAGCTGCATCATTTAAATAAATATGTTTTCAAGCCTATTGAAATACCCGGTGGATCAAGAGATCAAAAATATATAGAGCTACTTATTCTTTCTTCTCTGGATCCTTGATCTGGCATTTACCTACGAGAGGTGATACCTACTTTCAGAACACGCTACTCTAGTAATGATCCTTTTATAATATACCTCCTACATATAATTAAAAATTAGAAATATTTACATATATGTTGCATACGTATGTAATAAAACTAATTAGTATATACCTATCAATAATTGTATACATAGTACCTTCATTTTGATCAGGTTTGAGTTTTTAACAGGTTTTCAACATTCTAAATTTACTGTGGAAAGGGCATGGAGACTCATTTACGCTATTATAACCTATAAAATATATATTCGCTAAAATTGATTATTTTTTCATAAATAACTCATTTTTGTAACCAGAAACCGTTTTTCATACTATTTTCCTATATTATGAACAAAGCAAGTTGAAATATTTGCCTAAAAACATGTAACCAAAAAATTTAACTTAGCTGGATTTCAGTCAGCTATAAATGTGTGTGGCGAAAGCTCTGTGAACTTATTTTAATCACTCTCGATGTCTTGCTGGGTAGAACCAGTACTAAGCAAATGCAGATAAAGAGTGTTCATTGACACAATACATATGGTAATGGCGGGGATCGAACCCACGTACTTTCGATCCTGGTTCCAACGCTCTACCACTAGATATGTGATTTGCAAGAATTGTTAAAATAGACATAAACTTAAGTGTTTTAATTTTTTAAGTCTTTATAATGTTATACCTTATCAAAACTCTTAATAAATATTGCAGTTAAGTTATATCTAATTTGAATCGATTTAATGAGAAGTGTACAAATATAAGCCATAAACAATAGACCCACTGGCCTTGTTTCAAAGTGCTCTCATGTTCAACATTTTTTAAATATAAATCTACCTAAACCTTTGAACCTGTATGGTCCATATTTGACCCCATTGTCACCAATTTGTAACCAAGGTTTTCCTAAATAACTCAATGTAATTAAATATATAAAACATAACTTGGTAGGGGACAATAATCTTACGCTACATGCAACTTTTTAGACCTCTAGCTCTATTAGTTTCAGAGAAAAGGATGCATATAGTATTTCCTGTAGAACTCTTTGTAAAACTGTGACCCCCGGGACCGGACCATATTTGATCCCAGGGTCATGATTTTGATTTTTCAAAGAACAGTTTCTAAAAATGTTTCTATATGACTCTATGTACATATATGACCACTGGGGTGGGGCCCAGGGTCACCATTTTAACAAATTTGCTAGTAGATCATAAGCTTATGTTTCATACATAATATTAGACCTTTAGCTCTTACGGTTTTAAAGAAGAGTTTTTAAAACTTTTCCTTCATAACTATACTGTCAGTTGTGAAAGACAGTGTGCACTGAGTTTTTTTCAGAATTAATTGTAAAATTTCCAAAATTAATGTGTCATGTTTGGTACCAACATTTTTATCATTCCATTGCCAATATCAAGTTGTCATTTCTTTTTCAATAGGTTGAATCACTTTCGCTTGATAAAGAGAACAGGGGTGTAAAGTAAAAATTTCAAAGTGTACACTTGTGTGTGTGTAATTTTAAGGAATATAGTCCCTCTACCATTTGAGCCCCGAGAAGAATCCCTCGTTGACTCGACATTATGTGTGGTCTGTTTGTGTGAGTGAGTGTTAGTGGTGCTGTGTATCTATCTACAGTCTACTTGAAGCAGATATAGTTAAGGACTATCGGTCAGCCATCTTTGATAAAAAAAAATCAAAATCGATGAGATATGATCAAGTGAAGTTTTCAACGATGTACGCATTTTAGGCACGAGCAATGTCAACCATATAGTACATGACAGTAATTCAACACTATTGATGTGAACATAATATTAGAAAGAATACTTTTATGGCAGAAATTGTGCGCTTTACATTCGAAAAGTTTGGTACAGTTTTACTCAAAGTTGTTTTGTTTTTATGTGAAATAAACTGGTCCATAAAATAGTCCATTTATCCAGCGACTGCAGACGAGACATCATTTTTGAATAAAATAAGCCATGTTATCACATCAGCCAAAATTCGAACTACACCATTGTTAAAAAAGAAGCTATTCTTTCAATGGCATGTACTTTCAAAATAATCTCAATGCTGTAGTATGGTGGCACTGATGGGTTTTAATTGTCAAACTATTATAAATGGCAACTATATTTTTGGATGTATTCAACACAACTGAGTGACTGTTGTGAATAGAAACATGGCAAAACAATAGTAATGTATTATTATATTCGAATAAAAACAGCACAAACTAAATAATAACATATGAATACGATCAAATGACCTGTTTATCCGAATGTTTCACCATACTGTATGGTTTCAATTTACACAATTCACGTGCACGCTTTTCATGTACCACGTGGTACAAATACGACCCGCTGATAGGACTGTAACAAGAGGCTTTTACATGAGTACTCATTCATTATTGAATTATTAAACGAGTCGGGAAAATGATATAATGCGAAGCTCTTGCCGAGCAATATATCGCTTTTGCTAACGAGTTTAAGAAATTCAATAATGAATAAGAACGAATGTTAGACATATCTCACATATCGGCTTTTATTGCATTGTGCCTCTCTCTTTAACACGCGAAACCGACATAAACCGTGGGAATTGGATTATAGTTATTATCGAATTATTTTTACAGCGCATACTAGGCTTATTTGCATACTTATATAACTAGTTATATATGGCAAATATAGAATGGTGTTATTCCACTCCCACACCATGAGTTATGTGATAAACGCGATTTGCATAAATCTCCAGTTTCTTCGCAATTAGATCATTTATGCGCATTGTTTATTCTGGGAAGTAAGTAACAAGGACTAGTCAGTGCAGAGTCGATATATGCCACAATGTGACTGTTTATTCGCAAGAGTGTGAATGCTTTTAATCGTTAAAATAATAGGCATGTACTAGTGCATGAAACAGTGTAATATGATATAACAACTATTAATTTCCGGTAATTACATAACGGAAATGATATGGAATAAAGCACTATAAAAATCGAGTACTAAATAGTATTATGCAATATTACGTAATCGACGTTGTTACACGATTTGTCGTTAATTGGAAATAACTGTTTTGCTAAACATTGCTCTGTAATAAGGCACTTGACCCCTATATGTATGATAGGGAACTAAACACTGCTCTGTACTAAGGCACTTGATGCCTCTATGTATGAGAGGGAACTAAACACCGCACTGTAATAATGCGATTGACGCCTCTATTTATGAGAGGAAACTAAACACTGTTCTGTAATGAGGCACTTGACGCCTCTATGTATGAGAGGAACTAAACACTGCTCTGTAAAAAGGCACTTGACGCCTCTATTTATGAGAAGAAAATAAACACTGTTCTGTAATGAGGCACTTGACGCCTCTATGTATGAGAGGAACTAAACACTGCTCTGTAAAAAGGCACTTGACGCCTCCATGTATGAGAGGAACTAAACACTGCTCTGTAAAAAGGCACTTGACGCCTCTATGTATTAGAGGGAACTAAACACTGCTCTGTAATAAGGCACTTGACGCCTCTATGTATGAGAGGGAATTAAACACAGCTCTGTAATAAGGCACTTGACGCCTCCGTGTAATGACAGGATCTTAACGATTACATGTGTGAGATGACACTGAACAACGCTCTTTAATAAGGCGCGTGATGCCTCCATATGTGGGAGGGCGACTGGTGGGGTTCTGTGCGAGGTATTTGTTAATTGTAAAAAGGGGAGCTTAAACATATTTAATTACGTTTCTTTCCTTCGAGACGAATACGGTGAATGCAGGTCTGTTGTATTTTCGAATGAACACTTTATTATTGACAGTATATGCTATGCAGTATGATGGAACGTGACTGTAGGCCCTCTGAGACTATTATACAAATATTATTGCTCTTTACTGGTAAGGTGTGCCCCGTCAGATAAAACGTGTCCATAAAGCACTTTCCTTCTGTGGGAGAAAGGAATTTGTTGTTATGCGACCAAAACTAACGTAATTGTACTCGGGTTACCGACTCAAAATTTCGTATACGATTCAGGCCTTGTGATTGAACATTTTCCGGTCTCTGTGTCTCTCGTACCTTGGCAATAGTTGATTTGATACACTGCGATCGACTCTGCATTGTATCTATGATGGAGCAAAGACATAATCGGGCCTATAATATCGCACTTTGTCGATAATTCGCCTGAGGACAAAGTGATGCCACCTTTCGCACAGAAGCTTACGTTCCAGGATTGTTCTAATTTGAAATCCTGTCACAATCGTGTGTCTATGCCATCCCTTATGTAAACTTAACATCTGGTAAATGAATGTCCCACTATCATGGCGATCAATGGCATTTTACAATGTGATAATATATTTGTAGCTATACAATAATATAGTGTGCACTTGCCTGATAACGAATCTTCCGTATAACATCCTTTGGAATTTTAGAATGTGCAACTCCGAACTAGCGGTTGTAGCAAACAGAACCTGTTTGAATTGAATATGTTACTAATACGTTTCAGAGAAGTGCGCAGGACATTGATTGGACCGACCCCACTGAAACCGAGCGAATAGTATTCGTGTTGTGGAATAAATGCAGAAGCGCGTAATTGATTATCCAGCTGGCGGCTGGTCGTACGTACGATGAACAAACGATTTGCATAAATCTTTAATATCCTCGCAATTAGATCATATATCAACATACCTATATCGCCCGAAGAAAATAATATGAATAAGGCACTGCCTCATGGCGAGCGTCGGTTTTCTGTCGTACTAATCATTCATGCAGTGGGATTTTCTAAACTCATAAACAACCCAAAATCAAAACATCTGCCTAAGTGATTCTACTAGATCTACATCAAATTTGTTAACATGAGGAATATGAAACAAATGGGTTTATTAAGTTAAGACTAAAAGGTGTCACACACCATCATTAATACTCATATAAATATTGATCACCTGGGCAGTATTAATACAGCAACGATATGTTTGGTAAAGATATAAGTATTATAATAAATTAAAAGGTTAGCGACTGTCATGTCACCCACCGTCAACAATAGCAGTTCAAATGGTGTAGACCTACATGGCTAATAACCTCCGCAGTATTAATACAGCAAATTATACAGTATACATTTTACGCTATTGTAATTTCAATTTCATCAGCTTAAATTGTTGATTGGATATAAAGAAGGAATGCTGTTTATTTTTTTCGGACTGTCAACTTGTCACCTTATAATTATTACTCAAATCAATATTCAGATTCGTTTAAAGTCCCAAGTTTCATCCTCTGAATCAGATTTAGAATCTAATTAGCTGTTTTCATGTTGAATAACAGATTTGCAAAGTATATTAAACCATTTGTTTTTAAGGTGTTTCTGACCTTGACTATATTAATTTCCTCCGGTAATCTAGGAAATATCTGTGCCGGTTCATGGTCCACTGGATGCAGTGCCGCCATGTTTGAGCATGTGGACATTAATACATGGAGAAATACGTGAAATAAGTTGCTGTTCTATGAGAGTCAGCAAGTTTAGTTCATCTGGAAGAGGTTTCGGATCCATAACATTTTCATTTGAAAATATTTTTACAGCATCACTGTCAGATTTACAACGCTTGCATATACCATCACTGGATATTTGCATTTATAGTGTAAGTCATCTGCTGCAGTTCAAAAGCACGTATGCAGTCCATGGCCTTATCAAATTGATCTATATTTAAAAGAGGGGTGCATCTGGAATTTCATCCAAATCAAACCCAAGCTTTGACTGCTTCTGTTTTATTCTGTATTTTATTCCTCTTACTCTGTTATTTGCTTGCTGTTTTTCTTCATTGTCTGACCCTGCCTCATACCAAATACCTAGTTTCCTGCAAACTGGGTATAAACTCACTGGCACTGTTTTGAGGAATAATGGGTGGTGGTTTTTTTATCGATCACTACCGATATGTGTTCTATTTTCATGAATGTTGTAGGTTGTTTGAGTTGCCCAGGCACAGATTAGGTGGGATGGGATAGGTATGATCACTATGTGTTCTATTTTCATGAATGTTGTTTGTTGTGTGACATGTTTCACGAGTTGTCGAGCAATGATTAGGTGGGATGGGCTAGGTATGATCACTACCCATACGTGTTTATTTTCATGAATCTTGTCGGTTGTGTGACATGTTTCACGAGTTGTCGAGCAATGATTAAGTGGGATGGGCTAGGTATGATCACTACCCATACGTGTTTTATTTTCATGAATCTTGTCGGTTGTGTGACATGTTTCACGAGTTGTCGAGCAATGATTAGGTGGGATGGGATAGGTATGATCACTACCCATATTTGTTTTATTTTCATGAATCTTGTCAGTTGTGGGACATGTTTCACGAGTTGTCGTGCAAAGATTAGGTGGGATGGGATAGGTATGATCACTACCCGTATGTTTTGTCTGTTCATTTGCTTTACTTTTTTGTTGAAAAGAAGGAAGTGATTGTTTTCCAACAAAAGGTCAATACTCCTTGTAAATAGGCTATTTGGCGTATTTGAATTCAACATGTAAGTGTGTTGTCCTGCTTTTCTACTTTTGAGAAATACATTTATCTGGCAATTGAGAACATTGGCACATGCTTCTATTTCACAGGCACTCGCCGACCAATTACCATTTAGCAAACCAATATTGAACAGCTCATAAGACAAGTATTCACCATGGCATAATTTTACTTTTGTTTCCCAAATTCCCCATTGGTTAGCAATGCGCTGACATTTCTATATCGTTGTGAGTGGTCAAAATTTTCATTAAAAGCCAAACTCAGACAATGATTTTTTTTTCCATCTCCAGGAACATTTTGTACACGGTATAATGTGTCATGTATACGTTCAAAACTGACTGATTGATAAAGAATGTTGAGTGTTTACCTAATAAGAATGTAAAAGATTACATATTTTGGATTATTTTTACCTTTTTTTTTTTTTTTCTAAATGAAAGATACATAAAAATGAAAGACTCTTTTAACTTTGACAGCCGGCGCGAGAGAGCAGTGTTTGTAAGTAGCCTCGATCATCCAGATCTCTCGCGAGACTTCTCTCAAAGAAGTCCAAACGATGGTCTGGAGTAAAGCTTCTTTAAAAATTTTGACATCAAAACGAGGTGTGGACAAAAAAATATCACCGGCCTCTGATTGGTCAACATCAATCTCGCAGTCAGCTTGAGTGTGTCTGGATGATAGAGACTATGTTTGTCAGCAGACGTCAAAATCAATGTAAACTGTGAAGCAATCTGCATTCTAGCATTTTCTTTTAAATAAATAAATATTGACGCATTCACATTTATTTAAACGTATTCAAGCATTAAATCGTGGATTTTGTTGTTTTTTAACAAATTAAATTGTAAAAAATAAATATGCTGAACTGAATGGACTGAGCCTGTGAAAACGCTGAATAGAATAGAAGAGAAGCGGAAACAAACTAACCTACATGTTGTATGCAGTGCACACGACCTCTCTTCGCTCGGTGAAATTAGCTGTATAACGTCGCTTCTCGAGATATAATCTCGGTGTAATTAGCTTTATTTTCATTCAAATAACACCTCGCGGTGTAATTAGCTTTATTTTCTTTCAAATAACACCTCGCTTCGCTCGGCGTTCAAGTATGGTTATAACGACGTGCTAGAAATACGAATCACCGGGTCGGTGCACCCGTTTTACTTGCACGATGCAACTTTACGGGCAGGTAACTCTAACGGTTTGACGAAGATTTTTATTGCCTTAGTATGGCAATTTCAGAAAATCAACAACGCGTTAACCGTAAGGCGAGCTTACGCTCGCGATTACTTGCACGTTCAGCTTTCAGTTGCAAGTAATTGTTACCAGGCCTAATTATACAACTTGTCAAAGTATGATATCAGCATATATTTCAACAAGTTTCTAACTAATGGTTTCTTTTTCTTTTAAGAACAAAACGCGAAAAAAAGACTTTCGCTTTAATCATCAATGAAATGGACATTTAGAAAGAAAAATAGCGAAGTCGTCGACTCCCAAAATATTTACCCCATTGGGCGCTCCGATAAAAACGCAAAAACATATTCCCCGTTGACGGGAATGACACCAAATGAGAAGATATATCAATAGAAGATCAAACAAAATAAAATATATACATCGACACAAGCACACAAACAGAAGCTGAGAACATTGGATGATGATTTTTTTTAGTGAAGGCTCTAGTTGTATTGCAGAAGAAAATGTTAAATAATGGCTTCTTTGTTTTTCTTGAGTTAATCGTTGAAGGGAAATAGTTTACCTGGACAATTTATCCATACTGTTATTTCTTGAAACTGTCAGTTTTTTACGGTGCTTCAAGCACAAGCTCCATGCGGTATACCAGCGAGTCGAAGAGATTTTGGATACCGTTTCTTCCATCACAAGTTTCTCTATTTCACGGGTGGTCAGAAATAATATAGGAGATGTGCTAGATGGCAGTAAAAAGGCCAAGTTATTTGAAAATCCGTCCATGAATGCCAGAGTTATTGACCGGACACAATTTGACTTTTGACTTCCAAGTGTGACCTTGACGACCTGGGTTTGCGCGTGACACATCGTTTTGTTATTATGATCAGTTGTGCCAAGTTATTTAAAAATCCCTGCAGTGGTTGTGACGTTACGGTCCTGACACGAAATTGCGTACCGGTTTTTGATCTATGAACTTCAAGTGTGACCTTGACCTTTGAGGTACGGACCTGCGTTTTGCGCGCGACACATCGTCTTGGTATAGTGATCACTTGTGCCAAGTTATTTTAAAATCCCTGCAGGGGTTGTGACGTTACGGTCCGAACACGAAATTGCGTACCCGTTTTTGATCTATGAACTTCAAGTGTGACCTTGACCTTTGAGGTACGGACCTGGGTTTTGCGTGCGACACGTCATCTTGTTATGGTGATCACTTGTGCCAAGTTATTTGAAAATCCCTACAGGGGTTGTGACGTTACGGTCCGGACACGAAATTGCGTACCTGTTTTTGATCTATGAACTTCAAGTGTGACCTTGACCTTTGAGGTACGGACCTGGGTTTTGCGTGCGACACGTCATCTTGTTATGGTGATCACTTGTGCCAAGTTATTTAAAAATCCCTGCAGGGGTTGTGACGTTACGGTCCGAACACTAAATTGCGTACCTGTTTTTGACCTATGAACTTCAAGTGTGACCTTGACCTTAGATGTACAGACCTGGGTTTTTCGCGCAACACATCTTGTTATGGTGATCACTTGTGCCAAGTTAATCAAAAATCCATGCAGGGGTTTTGAAGGTACAGTCCGGACACGAAAAGCGGAATGACGGACGGACAGACAGACATAATCCGGACAGAATGGGACGGACGGACGGACGGACGGACGGACGGTGCAATTACTATAATTTTTCAGGGGCATAAAAAGATGGAAAATATTTACTTTTATGGGAGGGTCAAAATGAAATGCTACAAGAGAATGTATATATAATGCTAACTAATGGTGCTATATTCACCAATCACACTAAATCAAGATTGCCTCTTGTCCCTTTAAGTTGAATAATTCATGAAAGGGGTGTTTCAGTTGTTTTTGCCTTTTCTGGATGACAAAAATATTTTTTTCTCTTTCAGGTTGACTTCATGAAGTACATGTACAGGGATCCTCCGAAAATGTACAAAGTGCTGATCACGGGACGTCACTTCCGTGCAATCCATTTGAAGCAGTTTTAACACCACAAACACCACAAATGTAGACATTATATAAGAGCGACATTGGCAAAATAAATGACAATTTGTCTGATGTACAGTTAAGATAACGCGCTTCATGAAATTTGCCATTTACTACCAGCATTTAAAAGCGCACAAATGCCAAGTGAATATATTATTCCCATTGCTATAGAACCAGCAATAGTGTCTTGTGAGATTGATATTTAAAAAAAATGATAAAAAGTATTAGAGAGACAACTATGGCCCGTGTATGTTAAGACATTGGAATAGCTGTTTTCTATTGAGACATATTGGATGCGAGAGCAATAGCTCTCCACCAGGAATGTGACGGTCAAAAAATCAACCGTATTCCTTAAAGGGAGTGTTAAATACATTTAAGTTCAAGCTTAAAGGGACACATGGCAATCTTGAGTTTTATTTCATGCATTATAATTAGTACGTGATTTATTAATCCCTTAATACCGTATCATTTTGACTTAAAAACTTCTTGCATATATGTAAATAAAAAAAAAATGTTTTCCTTCATTATTCTACATATTTTTTAAATATATATTATTGCTGCAATATTATCAAAAGTCAATAATATATAAAAACAATTTACTTTGAACTATTCTAACAATTAATATTAATAATTGAACAAATGCAAGTTACGAAAAAAATAACGGGACACTGTGAGTTTTTAAAAAAATCAAGATTGCCGTGTGTCCCTTTAAATGAACTAGTCAAAAAAACTGTGACAACATCATGCAAAATTACGAGACAAAGTTTAAATAAAACTAATATGGAAGCTCACTATTTTATATTCACAGTCATGGTCATATTAATGCGTTAATAGATGGTTCGAAGATATACTGTTCAAAGATATATGTCTTCGATCGGTAACTTTTGCTTGTTAACAAGATAGGTCCTTCATTTTTAAGTTGATCTTTACCAAACTTTGTCAGTGTATCTGTATCTAGGAAAGCTTGGCGAAGTTCAAAAACCAGCCTGATCAGAATTGAATGTTGTTTAACAGCTCATCAACACAGTATAGGTTATTTAGAGCCGCCCCAGAGAGAGCGAAAGGATTCATAGAAATCCGGGAAACGTGCCCTACTCTTATTATCGAATATATTCCTATGGTTCTTCAACATGCTTTGAGGATTGACCGATACACGGGACCATCCGGTTTACGTCCCCATCCGACGGACGAGGATATGGGAAAGTGTCTTGCCCAAGAACACACCGACGAAACTCAGTGGCACCACGGAGGATTGAACCCGGTGCCTCTGGTTACAAATCCGCCGTGCTACCGACTGCGCCACGCCAGCCCTCTCAGCCTGATCAGACCAGTATCAACCACAGAAATAGCCCTTGATTTTCTTAAATATGCAAAATTAGGAACTGGGGGTCGTGAGTTCAAATTTATTATTATTTATTCTAACACGACCTCCGCAGTCTTTCATATACACAAAGAAGAGAGACAGCTGTATATTATTCTACGATGAAATACAGCTGTTCCATTAATTCCCCGCGTATATTTCATCCGTTGGAAGCGCCGCGTTTCATGACGTCACTTGGTAAATAAACGTCACGAAGACAAACTCAACAGTAATTTTAATGAAATGTTATTACAAAAACCTTGCCATGCTCCCAATCCATGCGCACACCCCGATATAAACCCACCATATGCATCAGTACATATAACATTAATAAGCATCTTGAACAAGCTGAGAACGTTTGACGTCATACAGCGCAACCTATATGACGTAATCAACGACTTAATTGTTTGTCACGTGACTACTAGTGTATTGAAACACAGAATTTTGCATACGGAGGCGCCCAGTGGAACAGCCTGTAAATAACTGTAATGTGTTATGGCTGTAAATAACTGTAATGTGTAATGGCTGATGAGCCGTTTGACAATATTTAATTCAATTTAGTATCCTTATTTAGTCAGTATTTCACCACTCAATAAGTTATAATACCAAATTCCCTATCCTCTGTGTAGCTCTAAATAACCTAAAATGTGTTGATGAGCCGGCAACAATATTCAGTTCAATTTAATTTATTTGTTTAGTCAATATTTCTGATTATTTCACCACTCAATAAGCTTCCACGTTCTCTGGGGGCGGCTCTAAATAGCCTATAATGTGTTGATGAGCCATTCAACAATATTTAATTCAATTTTCCTCCTCTCAATAAGTTAAAACGCCACCTTCAACTTTCCCGGGGGCGGCTCTAAAGAACCTACACTGTGTTGATGAGCCGTTAAACAAGATTCAGTTCAATTTATTTTTCTTATTTAGTCATTATTTCACAACTCACTACGCGTTAATACCACCTTCCCTTCTCTCTGGGGCGACTCTAAATAACCTATAATGTATTAATGAACAAGATTCAATTCAATTCAATTTACTCATTCAGTCATTATTTCTCCATCCAGTACGTTATATTTATACCATATGGCCTCCCACAATGTGCAAAACAATGTGCAAAGCATTGTGGGAGGTCAGGGAACCAGGCTAAATACCTTACTGTATTTAGTCTCTATCATCCAGACACACTCAAGCTGACTGCGAGCGTTTGCGAGCGTCTGGACTCACTGTGTGACGTCATTTTGATTGCAACATCAAAGTGCACGTTGAATTACGCGCAACATTAGTTTGAATGGGATGTATGTACGTCCTTATTAAATATACAATAAACTTCGTTTTATTGTAGTTTCTCTAAAAAAAATAATATAATCTTACAAAATGATGTTTAAAATTAAATTGTTAGCATTAATCGTGATCCGCTGACTATGTTTGGAGTAATTTTATTGCACAACATTGCGCGTAACTTCACGTATTTGTTGACGCCGTCGTGACGTAGGGGGTGATTCCCACGGATTTCCATAACAAACTGAAGTTGACCAATCAGAGGCCGGTGATTTTTTTTTTGACCACACCTCGTTTTGATGTCAACAATTTTAAAGAAGCTTTACTCCAGACCATCGTTTGGACTTCTTTGAGAGAAGTCTCGCGAGAGGTCTGGATGATCGAGACTATACTGTATTCTGTACCTGTTGTAAGCGATTCACTTCTAAGGTACTTCTTGATTGCCTTCCTGGGTAGAACCAGTACCACGGCTGGTAATCAGTGGAGCTACCTCCGTTTGGAGGTATATGCAAAAGTACTCCATCGCCACTTCCGAGGTAGTTCCAACGCCAAAAACAAAAGTAAACAAGGTAGGTTATTTGCTATTTATTCGTTGTTTTTTATTTGCCTTGAAATGAAAAAATCGGGGAAAGCAGTTCACTGTAGTCATGTTTAAGCTTCGCAGACCTCCCAAAATTATTCTCGAAAGATGCATTATTTGACGCCAGGGACGTTTAGCCCGTTCGAACTTTGCATTTTTTTCTCAACTTTATCGTCGCCACCAAGGTTTTTCAACATTCTTTGTCCTGTTTACGCTACATATCGACATGAACACATGCAATATCAACCAGTTGATGTCCGTATATTGCCTGTTGACAAACTAAATAACACGGAGAACGTTTCTGGAGGAGAAATACGCGATTTCGTAGAAGAGATAGTTCCAATGCTATGGAGATAGCACCAATGACAATATCGAATTGTGAATTATCCACATTTAAATGGGGGATATCCCCAATACTGTTTGTTATGGCGTGTATATTTCTCAGTTAATTCATTTTGCCGGAGCTTGTAGCCGTGTTAGGGACTTCAACCTTCGTAATAATAACATTACTGAAAAACTCCTCCAACAGGGTTACCGTTACCATTAGTTACGTAAGACTTGTCCTAAGTTTTATTATTGTAACACTGACCTGCTCGAAAAATATAATAGCAATCTTAAAACACTTCTGCGACAAGGTTTATCACAACCCGTCTTTTATGGAGATGTGATTAACAAACTTAGGAAGATTATCGGTCGTCATAATGTCATGCGTTATTTATCAAATTTATTAGAACATTTATAAACAGAGGTTACGACCGAATTATTCTGCGGAGCACAACATGCTTAGTTGTAGACTAATCAGTTTCGCACGAATGTCCATTAAATAAGAAAGAAATCAACTAAGCGTCTTTTAGGTCCATGGATGGTATTTATAATAATTATGAAGCCCATGTTTGATGTTGTTTTTAGTTTTGAGTACTTCTAAGTTTATTTTGGTGTATTGGAATATGCATTCTTTGGTTTTTTTTAGAGGCTATAAATAGAAAAATGCTCAACTAGCAAAAACTTCCAAAAAGTAGGTTAAATGGCTGATTTTGACTCACGGGGAGATCAGCCTTGAATAACTTTTTAAAACACCGGAGAAGGTATGTAAAACTTAGCATTTCCTGATACGCAAGAGCATTATGAGTGCAGACATGACCCTGATATGCTTAGGAAAATTCTTTTTTTTTATTTATTGACATTTGAAATATTGCTAAAATTGCTTTTTTAGCATGTTTTGAGAGGTGGGGTAATCTTAAAGAAATGGGACTAAGGTCGGGAATCTACAGTTTTCTTTGAAATTCAGACTATTTTCAGACATGTACACTAATTACGTTAAATAACTTGAATTCTATTTTTCAAAACTAACAAACATGCTCTATTCCTGAAAGACCATATAATTTCCTCTCAAAATATAGCAAATACATGCTAGAAAGCAACAAAGTCAGTTTCTCTGCCTACAAATACAATTCATTTACCCCACCCACTAGCACTCAAAAAAGAAAAACATGACATTTATAGACACAACGGCAGCATATACCTGTCCCTCTATTTGAGATATAACACATCCATAATTGAATGACAAACACTCCAAATTGTCATAAAATGCTATTTCTACATACCTTATCCGGCTTTTTTTTCCGTAATCTTATGTCGAATGGAGAAATGAAAGAAATGATCAAATAAAGCTACCATTTACAACATAGCCACCAGTTACTAGTTTCTGTTTACAGCCTCTATACCGCTTACAGTACAAAAAGTTTATTTACACCAAAATTAACTATTATGTCATACTAAGTCAAAAACACCACATTTGTGGATTTCTTTTTTATTGTCTAGCCTGTACATGGCATTTAATCTCCTAGATTTCTGTTTTATAAGAAATTCCCCATGGACATTCATTCGAAACTAAGGAGTCTCCCCTTAAGGCAAAAATATTTTTTCAAATTTATACTTGTTACTTTTAATCACTTATTCTAGTTTTTTCGAGCATTTGATACGTCAGCTGTGCCAATCCGATGGAATTTAGACATTTCAGAGCTTCTTAAACTTGACACTATAATTCCTCAAAATGTACATATTTATCAGTATTTTTTGTTCTTTTTTTCCCCTTCTTAGAATCAAAATTAAGTTGGTATATGTATTGTTAATGTACTTTTGAGTACTTCATCTACATAGTATTCAGGATATAGAAAAATCATTTATTCCTGAACTCAAAATATAAAGAACCTGCTCAAGAACTTATCTAGAGTAGTCTCCCTTAGCCTACATAGCAGCAACGTCATGATGCATAGCAACAACTTCACTCTTGCCTAGCAACGCCAGTATAGCATGTGACATAGAGCAGATTTTTTGTCAAACATTGAGATATCCTATACCAGACATGACAATGTCAACAACTGGTAAAAGGCTTGAATTGATGCATATAGAAACAATAGTATATCCGAGAAGCAGTTTGTCGAAAAGGGTAGGGCAGCAATAAACAATGTACCGCCCTGCTTTAGCAACATTATATATTTCGCAAACGATGAAGTAACAGGAAACTTTTAAACACAATTTTTTATGAAACTGTAACATCTAACAATCATGAACATAACTATGGAATAATCCAAATATTTAAAATTTAAACACACCTTTGTTTTAACATATCAACATAATAATTACCCATTCTCATAGAAGGCACGGCCTATAGCCAAGGTGACCATTACAAATGCCTTCATTTCTACAAACTGCCCGCTGATTATTTACTAAATAAGTTTCCAAACTTAAATGCTTAACACTAATGCAAAGTTTTTGGTGACACCTATGCGACAAATGCAGATGGCTGGGTAACTGTTCACATTCTGATGATATGTAGAACATCAGCCTATAAACAGTTACCCATTTTCATTGACCACGAAAAGTAACGCGGATAACACCATAGCCATCTTTGTTTTTGCTGCCACCCCAAATATGACATGAATCGGTGATTACAAAGTTTTTTAATTTAAACTCGAAATTGAATATTTCCGTTTCAGTTAAAATTGTAGAGAAAATAATAGACATAACGGTCACTGCAGCTATGGTTATGCAGACTGCAAATTAAAAATAAAGTAAAAAATGAAACGGTATGTACGGAAAACATCCAGATAGTTTTAGTGTAGTGTGAACTGTAAGCTAGGCAGCATACCAGACATGGATCATACCTACACTACCACACTTACTAAACCAGACCTTTAACTAAGAACTTACTTACACTATCATATCACAACTTTAAATAGACTCAGACCAACGAAATGTTGTATGCTGGAGGCTAACCCAATATTTAAGGTCTGACATGAGCCTGATATCAAAGGTCTGATATAAGTGTCTGACTTGGGTCTAATATGAGTGTGTCTAGTAGCGTGGGTCAGATAATGTGGGTCTGACATGGCTCTCATATTGTAGGTCTGATATCAGTCTGATATTGTATGAGCAATATATGCACTTTGAATGTCTCAGACAGACACATTCCAAAATATCCAAAATATCAAACTCAATTCAGACTTTCACTATTTGATGCATGTCAGACAGATCTACACTTTCAGACTCATATCAGACCTACAATTACATTAAACTTACGCTATCACTCATATTTATAAGACAAAGTATCAGATTCTGACCTAGAACAAACCAGTGAGATGCAGACCTCTATGTACACAATAGTAGTTTTTTGTGTCTGATATTGTAGTCTGATATGGGTCTGAACTGTTTGGCTGATATAAGTCTGATATGCATCTGATATTGTAGGGCTGATATTCAAGAGTCTTAATATTTTAAGTCTGATGCGTGTCTAATACTGTTATTCCAGTATGTCTGATTTTGCACGTCTGATCAGAGTTGGTCATAGCAAAGTGCAATTTAGTGTTGGGTCTGATAGTTCAAGGTATCTTATATGGAAACCTATTCTCCTACATTAATGACTACTTAAATGAACAATTATATACAATTTACACGCTCCAATTATAGTTTCTACAAAATAAATTTGGAAAATGTGTGCAAATTCACATTCGGTCATTGGAAAATAACAAAACTGAGATGGTCTATTTTTACGTGAAAGAGTTACTTCCCTTGGCAATATGTGTCAATGTTATACGCCGTTTGCGAAGAACCAACCAATTACGAATTCCGAAACGGAGGGGCCATTTACGAATATTCTTATTTATTGTATTTTATCAAATAAAAACACATACAAATGCTTGTTTTCGTAATTTTAGTTCAAACATGTTTGGTTTTATAAATAAAAAGCTTCTGGAATAAACAGAGTATGTTAAAAATCACAAATCGTGATGTTCGGATTTCAGAATACTGTAGGATCTGAAAAGTCCATGTAGAACGATCTTTTTAACCCTGTTTAATAGTATTGAGGCCGTTGCAATCTTTCCTTTATTATTAATTCAATAATAAGATTTATAGAATGGTATTACCAGAAACTGTAAATAGACTTAGGTTAGGGTACTTGGAGAAAATAATCGTCAACGCTACAAAGAGAAGGGACATGCGCAGTGAAGCAGCCTTCACAAAATGTCGTTTTGAGTAGCAGACTCGGATGGGTGTAGCAAATCATCATAAGACGACCAATGGTAGGAAGATGGTAACTGTCCATTGAATATGTGTGGTACAACGACTTGTTTTATGTTGATTTATATGTTTAGAATACTTCCAGGTTATGAAGGTGTGATGAAATTAAATGCGAGGCAGTTGGCTTTGCCGAGTTGGTGGGTGGGGTAGTGTGTTAAAATACACGTTTAATGCTCTTTTGAATTTTTTCGCATTGGCGAGCATCAACGTGTATTGATTATTGCACATTTTACGACTGGACTTTCCCAACGGAATCTGTTGGGAAGGTTTCACGCTTTTAAACAGCATTGTTTGTATATTATATATGCACAGGTTGAAAGATTTATTTTTTTTGAGTCGATTGGTGTTTCAAAATTTACCTGCCACGATGAAATATCTCAGATTATCCAAATTTATCACGAATATATTGACACATTTCCGAATTATCGAAGGATACCGCCATCTTGTTTGAAATTCTTACCCAGAGTTCCTTGCGCATATTACTTCACCATACGCAACCTACCATGCACCGTCGATAGAATAGAATAGAACCGTTTATTGCTAAAATCGTAAAACATTGTGTAGTGTGTTTAAACTACACATATTTCATGCCGATTTAAAAGTAATAGTTTTGTTATATTTATAGTATTGTTAAAATTACTTGTTTTATTCGTTTATTATTCTACAAGACTCTTCCTCATTCTTAAATCGTAATAAAGAGAATATAAAATATATGAAAATTAGCAGTTTGGTAAAGATCCGAATAATAATAATGAAGTTGCAAGAGTGTTCACAAGGCAAAAGTTAGCGGACGACGACGGGCGACGGACAACTGACAACGGACAACTCGTCATCCCATAAACCCTGTGGGGTGGGGGTTGGGGCGTGGATGGGGGATTTGAATACTAGTGACAGTTATTGTTTTCGTAAACAAAATCACCATGTCCACCAAACACACAACGATTTCTTTGTATAAAGCACAATGTCCCATCATAGCTCAACTAAATTTGGGAATTGGTTTCCTTATAGTATGTTGTAAAGGGTTGCTTAAGTAATGTTGTCTTCCGCAAATTCTGGGCTCCCATGGAATCCAAATTGTGACGGCCCATAAAATGTGCAATAAAGGCAGATCTAGGTTTGCATGTAAGCTGGTGTATATATAGTTATAATTTTGGTTTGGGATCTTATATCATTATGCATCTTATTTGTACTTCACCCATATTTGGGCATGGGCTCCCTCCTCCCCGCCCCGCCACACACCTCTCTCCCCCTCCCACATTTTTTTTTTATATATTTCTGTTGTTCTGGTCAATTTTTACACATATAGCTATGATGCCCCCACCCCCCTCTCCACCCTCCCCCTACTCGAAACTCATTTTTTTTTTTTTTACATATGTTTGTGTTGTTTTGGTCAATTCTTACAAATGTAGCTATGTTGCCCCCACCCCCGCGCCCGCCTTCCAACACCCAAGGGCCTCCCCCCCCCCCCCCCACATTCGAAACTCAATTTGTTTATTTTTTTACATATTTCTGTGTTATTTTGGTCAATTCTTACACATATATCTATGTTGCTCCGCCGCTACTCCCGTCCCCGACCCCGCACAACCCCCTCGGCACCCCCCCCCCCCCCCCGCACCGACTCTCAACTATTTTTTCTTCTTCATATTTCTGTATTGTTCTGGTCAATTCTTACACATATAGCTATGATGCCCCTCCCCCACCACCCTCCACCCTCCGCCCCACCGACTCGAATCTCTATTTTTTTCTTCATATTTCTTTGTTGTTTTGGTCAATTCTTACACATATTGCTATGCCCCTGCACCCCCTACCACCCCGCCCCCATCCCCACACACCCCAGACTCTAAACTATATATATTTTTTTTTATTTCTGTATTGCTTTGGTAAATTTTATTATCTCTACTGGCCAAGTTCGAAAACCAACCAGATCGGACCAGTAACGGCGGAGCTACGGCTCTTTTAAAAATGTTATATTTCCACTCGAAACTCGATATTTTTTTTGTGGACATATTTCTGTCTCGTTTTGGTCAATTCTTACGTGGCCCTGCCACCACCCTCCCCCACTCCCCGCCTGCCCCACTTGAAACTCGATTTATATATATATATTACATATTTCTGTGTTGTTTTGATCAAATCTTACACATAAAGCCCCCCCCCCCCGACCCCCACCCACCCCACCCCACACACACCTACACCCACACTGGAAACTTTTCTTTCTTTTTTTACATATTTCTGTGTTGTTTTGGTCAATTTTTGTTACCCCCACACCCCCACCCCCAACCATCCCAACACACCATCATCACTACCACCCGAATGTTCTTGTTTTTTGTTTGTTTTTGCATATATCTGTGTTGTTTCGTTTTATCAGTTTATCAATATGTTTCGCCCCACAACCATCCCACCACCACCCGAATGTTTTTTTGTTTTTTTTACATATGTCTGTGTTGTTTTGTATTATCAAATATACAACTATATCAATTATGCGCCCCCACATTGGTTTATGGGCTCCCCTCACAAGGAGGACAGGGGGCGGGAATTTGTTTTCATTTTATTTTCCATTATTGGATATTAAAATTTTAATTTGAACGCAATCATTTACATATAAAGCAATTTAGATTAAATTCAGATACACAGAGGCAATATCAATAAAAAAAAAAACTGAAATGAGGCCACAATAAAAAAATCGCCAGATATCCCCTCCCTCCCCGAGTTGCCTTTCGACCACAATTTTTTTTTAAATGACAGCAACTTTGGATTAAAACTGATAAAAATAAATAAAATGTCACACCATGCCGCAAATGTTACTATAATTTTTATGAGATTCTAACAATAATTTTTATATCGGCCAGTGTTTCTATACCCACCCCACCCCCACCCCACACCCCCAACCCACCATCACATTGTTTTAGCCTTGTTTTCTGATGGTATATACTGGCTATACCATTTATTATTCTCTGAATAGTCGAGCTGCGCTGTTCTCCTACAGCTCTTGTTTAATATAAATTTCCATATTTTACAGATTTTTTAGTGGGTCGCCCCTTGAATCCACCCGTAAACTCACCCCACCCCCTACACACTAAATGAAATGAACATAACAAAACAAAATAAACAAGCTTAAGATAGGTCATGGACATACAGTAGGTCTATGGTTAGATGCTTTTTCCCCCAGATCAGGCTATAAAACAAGCGAGATTTTTTAATTTTTCTTTTAGGAGAATGTCTGAAGGGGTAACTTTATATAATAAATATCCCGGCACCCTTCGCCCATTACCGTTTGTTAACCTAAGACTTGAAAACTTTATACTAGGTACATTATACACAACGTAGTTTCGTGACACGTTGTCCACAGTGGAAAATGTGTACTTATGCGCATGCGCATGCAACGTTGGGAGAAACGCACACTTGTCAATATATTGTCAATACACATGTATAGCGATCTACGGAAAACCGATATATTATGTAAAATATGCTTCGGAAAAAAATAAAACCGAAAGTAAATGGTAAATAACTTATTATTTTGTTAGATTATCATCATGGTTTACGCACAGGAGTCTGATAAGCTGCTCAATTTCGTTCGAAAGTCACATGGGTGTTCGAGCGTTTTTTCCAGTCGTTTTTTTTGCAAAGGAAATTAGGCGTATATGCAGTTACATAGAACGTCAGAATAATAAAAAAAACACTGCATAGAAGCCAATTTATTAGGCTAGTGGGTGGGGCACCTGTAGTAAATATCTTATAAATTTGCTTTTTTATTATCTGATGTTCCATATTGCTGCATATGATGCTCGCTAAAAAGGAAAAATAACATAATATTGTCGTTTATCACACTGTCACTATATTTGTATCATGCTATCGTTCGGAACGTTTGGTAAAGGATTTGTTATTCATCGATCTTGCCATTTACCATACCAGTACATGTACTGTACTGAAGTCTGTTCTGACATAATAACCTGATCATGGCATCCGATTGAAATTTGTCTCTGAATTTTTATTTATTCATTGGAATCACTGCCAGTGTGTGAAACTTTCTAAAAGATATCCCGTGGCGTATAATCCCCCAAATATAACTTGTGGTGAACCACAGACCTAATAACAAAAATGTCTGTGGGTGAACAAATCTGTCTCGTTCATTATTTTTCGTGCAACAGACATCAAGTTTCACAAAGAAAATATTTTTAACATGTTTAAGAAAATTCATCAAGTTCTACAGTCAGGTCCAGAGGGGTCCTGCTACACATGCAGAGCTATGTAAAATTAACTGTGTTGTGAAATGGTTGCCGTCTTTGTGTGCTTTTTTTACATAAAGACTTTTATAGATGCAACCTAGACCGCGTATATAAAAAGTGTCTAGACGTTTATAGACGTGCATTCTTCCCCGCGAATAAGCATGAGGTCTCATGCAATCTCATGTTTTTGGTGCTAATTACGGTCAGGATTTTTAGTTATTTCATGATTCTTTCAGATGATGAAATAATTTCAAAATATTTTATACTGATTAAAAAAAATATAAATAAAAATTGTTTACCGCCAGCTCCACATTCAAAACAGACGGCGAATATAGCCGGTTACGGGCTATTAGAGACAACCCTGCTAGTATTGCTTTATTATAAGAATCTTTCATGGGTATCCGATGAAGATAGGGAATTCCAACCCTCGGTATACGTGTTTTTATCGGAACCGAGGCTTAAAACACTTATACCGAGGGTTGGAATTCCCTATTTGAACTGAATACACATGATAGATTATTTTTCTTGCAAATCAGAGACATGTTGTGCATTGACGCCGCCAGCTACTATCGTTTTGCATGTTTTTCGGTATACCAGATGTTGGCACGCATGAATTTTATCTCGACCCTAGGGTGAGATGGAAATATCTAGCCTCTGTAAAATGACGGATATCCTTGTCCGGTATGCAAGAAAATCTGATCTATCGAGGACACAAAAATTAGTTGGCAAGCACACTGGCTCCGTGATTTTTTAAACCCTTTTCTAAGAACTGGAACGGGTATAAAATGTGTGCCTGTAGTAATATAACCCTAAACTCAATTACTGCTGTACATGCACCTATGCACAAAATTGATTTAATTTGAAATGTGCAACCTTTTAATGTCCGCAACAAAGTGAAGTGGGCATTTCAAAATCAAATGTTGTGATGCTTGGATTTCCACTTACAAGTCAAAATTTTAAACATGTTTTATAGTAGTATTCTCGATAATGTGCACAATCTTTACTTTTATTCAGGACTTTATTACAGTCCAAGTTCATTGTTAATTCGTTGAAAAGGACGTAAAACACCATACAAAGAAAAAACATTGTTAATTCAATGACTAGAAACATGATAAATTAAATTCTCAGAAATGATAAAACACATATCAGTGATCAAATTTAAAGGCAGAATTTGCTCATTAACACATAAACTGATACAGTTGACGAAGCACTCGGAAGCGTTTCAACTAAGAGAATTACTCTAACAAAATAACTGAATAAAATTAAACTGCACACACTATGTCAAATAAATATTTGTGTACTCATTACGCTGTACATGACTTCTGGTGCATTTTAGGCTCATCTTTTTATTGTGTATTTCGATTTTTTATTTTTTGAGCCTTCGTTTGAAAAGTTTACTCACGTGAGTAAATGAGTATTGCACGCTGCGCGCCTGGCATATTCTGACTTACATTTTTAGCCACTTGCTATAAAAAAGCAGGTGCAAAGGTTTTCTACTTGCTATTTTAATTAAGGTACTTGCATTAATATAATTTGAAACCTTGTTTCATTTTAAAAGGATTGCTATACCTGTAAATAATGACAATTTCACATTCAGCTAGATGCAGGAATGTAATAATGTATAATTATACTTACTTATATCCACCTATTTATAACCATGTTAGATAAATATGTTCAGTGAATACATGTAGACTGAGACCTAGTAAGGTAGTTTTCTTTTATTACTTGAACAATTTATCAAGTACTAATGTTTCCTACTTGCAATCTGCAAATTTAGCAAGTAAATAAGTTTTAAATTTGAACCCTGCATATTCTAGTGGGTAAAGGTATACAAATGAGGCTACATTACACAAATGTGGCGTCAACACAAAATATGTGCAGTTAAGCAGTCTATGCAACAACAAAACATGGCGATATTAGTCTGATATTGCACAGACCTAATAACAAATTTATTAATATGTCTGTGGATATCGGTGCAGAAATATTAGTAAACAAGAAATAGCACTGTTAGTGAGAAATACCCCCAAAGTCACATTTGACCTCTAAGTATGACCTTGACCTTGGAGCCACGGACCTGGATTTTGTGCGCGACACATTGTTTGGTTGTGGTGAGCGTTTGTGCCAAGTTATTTGAAAATCCGTCCATGAATGACCGGACACAATTTGACTTTTGACCTCCAAGTGATCACTTGTGCCAAGTTATTTAAAAATCCCTGCAGGGGTTGTGACATAACGGTCCGGATACGAAATTGCGTACCTGTTTTTGACCTAATAACTTCAAGTGTGACCTTGACCTTTGAGGTACCGACCTGGGTTTTGCGCGCGACACATTGTCTTGTTATAATGGTGATCACTTGTACCAAGTTATTTAAAAATCCCTGCAGGGGTTGTGACGTTACGGTCCGGACACGAAATTGCGTACCTGTTTTTGACCTATGAAGTTCAAGTGTGACCTTGCCCTTGAGGTACGGACCTGGGTTTTGCGCATGACAGATTGCTTGTTATGGTGATCACTTGTGCCAAGTTAATTAAAAATTCCTGCAGGGGTTGTGACGTTACGGTCCGGACACGAAATTGCCTACCTGTGTTTGACCTATGAACTTAAAGTGTGACCTTGACCTTTGATGTACGGATCTGGGTTTTGCGCGCGACACATCATCTTGTTATGGTGATCACTTGTGCCAAGTTAATTAAAAATCCATGCAGGGGGTTCTGAAGTTACAGTCCGGACACGAACTGCGGAATGACGGACGGTACGATTACTATATGCCCCCGAAACCTTTGATGCTTTCCTTCCAGATAAGCAATCTCTAACAGGGTCTTTGTATCATGTCAGTGTGTGTGGTAGTATCTTACTTGAGCAAGGTACTCTGAAAGTATGCCAGCCTTCGGTGTGAAAGTATGCCAGCCTTCGGAGGGGATGTGTCGGTCCTGTGTGCAAGCAGAACAATGTGCAGCCAATACTCGTTGCTTCTGTGTCAGCTTGATTCACGTCCGTAAACATTCCCCGGAAGAGTGGTTGCTCATACAGTGCTCCAGATAAGACGCATATATATATTTATTGTATACTTAGTTTCATATTGTCCCGTTTAGTTTGCATTGAGCTAAGTGTGCAATATTCTACGATATTGCACACATTGATATTGCACCGGAACTTTTGCTCGTGCTTGCTAAGAGCCGCGAAATAGAAATAAGGAACTACTTTCAAATAAAAATAACGGAATCCTTGGTATAGTGTCAACAAAAAAATACGTGTTTTTTTTTCAACCTTTTATGGCAGAAATTGATAAAATAATTGAAATGGTCACTCACCCACTGTTTTTAACGTTATCAAATGGTAAACAAACTTTAGAAAATCGCTTGATGTTTTTAATGCCGTCATCCGACGTCGTTTTCGCGCAAACTAATCATCCACACAAAATGAAACTGAATGACAAGATGGGAATTCCATCAAAAGCTATAAAAATAACACAAATACAACGAAAAGTAATAGTCATACAATTAACATTGATCGAAAACAATATGAAAGTATGCAATAAAAAGGTTATTGAATTTGTATGGCTAAATATTACTTGGAACTCGTTGTTTTGGCGCAGGACTCGTCGTCCTTTTCCAAAACAACTCGTTCCAAGTAATATTTAGCCATACAAATCTAATAACCTATGATATAATCGCCGATAAATATGGAGAACCGAATACCCACGTACACACAACTTAATAGCTTAGAAAAGTAGAGTGCGTCCAACCATACCCCTGCGAAACTCTGTTCTTATACTCAAGAACAGTTCATGAACAGTTCTAGAACATTAAGAACAGTTCCTGAACTGTTTTTGATTCATTGTTCTAGAACATGTTCTTAATATGTTCTTGAACATTTTCAAGAACTATTGAAGATCATTTCAAGAACTTTAATTTTTCTTAAGATATTCTTGAAAGGTTCTTGAACAAGTTTAGAACAGTTCAAGAACCTTTAAATAGAGAAAATGTTCTAAAAATGTTCTTGAACAATTTGAAGAACAAATGAAGAACCGTTCAGGAACTTCAAGGGTTCTTAAACCGTTCTTAATTAGTTCTTAACTCTTAAGTGTTCTTAAACTTTAAGTGTTAAGCACTAATTAAGAACAGTTTAAACCCTTGAAGTTCCTAAACTGTTCTTCATTTGTTCTTGAAATTGTTTAAGAACAGTTTTAGAACATCTTCTCTATTTAAAGTTCTTCAAATGTTCTTTAAAATGTGAACTAAATTCCTTTAAGTAATAGATAGAGTATGGTTTCATTGAGTTGGTTCATTTAAACATCGAGATGGGCTACGCCCATCGAGGTGTTTAAATTAACCAACGAGATGAAACCATACTCTATTTGTTTTGTAGCATGTCCATTTCAGCTCTATTTCAGTTATTCTAACAGTTATTCTCACTGTTATTCTCACAGTTATTCTGACAGGTCTTATTTTGAATTAATCGATTTACACATGTGTCTGAACAAAGAGAATTGTCTGTGACCATGCTACAAATAGGAAATGTAATTAAGATGTGCTTAAAATATCTACAAATATGTTATCTTAATAGGAATGTTGTTACAAATCGATTACAGCTGTGCAAATGTAAATATACATTAAATTAGTAAGCATTAGTCACAATATTAACCACCTAATAAACTATTGTGATCTTCCCTTATTAGTCACACTACTTACTGATACAGCGTTTGAAAAAGGCATTATTTTTGTAATGCTGACAGGCACAGGTATTAAACTGAAATTTCTTTGTTTTAAGTAGCTTGAACACACCCCAAGTATACATAGATGGCTTTTGCTGGGACATGAAAACAGTTATCCATAAACTTGGTATAAAAAGACATTTAGATTAGTATAAACTAATTGGGTCACCCTCGATAAATAAAGACTTTCAATTCAATTCAATTATTTTGTAGCACTTAAATTTTGTGTTGATTAAATTAAAATTCAACAGTTTCAAATCTTTTGAGTATTTCCACAAAACAACATAATTTATTGCACCATTTCCAGAACAGGTTTTTCCATAACAAACTGAATGTTTATGAATGTTGTTTAACGGCTCATCAACACAGTATTAGGTTAAAAGAAAAATTACAGTTCTTGAAATGTTCTTTAATAGTTCTTGAAAATGTTCAATGTTTAAGAACATATTAAGAACATGTTTCGCAGGTGTTCATCTTCATTAATTAAACAAATCTATACTACTATTAACAAACAAATATATGATAATGACATTAATGCATGAACAGTTTAATATAATAACATTATCTGCAGTTTAAAAGCCCATGTCTTCATTTAAGTAGGTAAAGAATATATGACACCTGAGTGATTCTGACAAAATTGCAAATAAAATGAAGACGCCATTCTTTTGAATTTTTGGCGGTAAAATGGCAGTCCAACTGAAGATTGTGCTTGCATCATTTAATGATTAAATGTAAGTGTTTTGTGATAATACTTTCATTACTTATTGTGTCAAAACATCTTATACATTTAATAGTTGTATTTGAAAGATGAAATTTCTAAATGTAGTCTTTAGAAACAGTATTTTAAAATGAAACCCCTTTTGTCATGTGTTTTCGCGGATTGACTTTCTTTTTTTGTTGCTGACAGAAAAATGGTATTCAGCACTGCAGATATTATTTCATTTCAGTATCATATGTAACATTTCCCCAAGTATGACCAGGCATTCTGAAGGTTCAATTAATGAATTGTTCTTTAACTGCTATGTTGGTTAAATTAGTGGCCAAGGGAGTTCTGGAACTGTGCAAGAACTGTTCTGGATAGATTGTTCAAGAACTATTCTTGAGCTGTGCTTCATCTGTTCTTGAGTTAGATGAGACAAAATTTCTTGAACTTATGTTCAAGAACAGTTCTAGAACTATCTTACTTGAACTGTTCAAGAACAGTTCCAGTATAGTTCTAGAACTGTTCTAGAACACTTCCAGTACAGATCGTTCTGGAACAGTTCTAGAACAGTTCCAGTACAGATAGTTCTAGAACTGTGCTTCATCTGTTCTTGAGCAGTTCTGGAACTGTGCATGAACGTTAAATGAGACAAAATTTCTAGTCTTGGGTTATGTTCAAGAACAGTTCCAGTACAGATAGTTCTAGAACTGTTCTTAAACATAAGTTCTAGAACTGTTCTTGAACATACGTTCTAGAAAATTTGTCTCATTTAACGTTCACGTACTGCTCTAGAACTGTACCAGAACAGATTAGGTACAGTTCAAGAACAGTTCTTGAACAATCTATCCAGAACAGTTCAAGAATTGTTCATGCACAGTTCTAGAAAATTTCGCAGGGGAACTCAGTGGATGCTTATTGAAGTTTGAGGTACTGAATGACAGTCAAGTGCAGAATTTTACTTACGTTTCGTTAGATGCTTGCAAGAAAATAGAAATTGCCTTTTTTTGTCAGCTATTTGACACAAATTAATCAATAATGCCCTTAAATATATATTCATTCAACATTGCTTGTCTTTTTTTTTTTAAAGGGGGAGATGAAATATGCAATGTTTTTTATGGTAATGACTAATGAATATATACTCGGTGAAAAAGGTTTTGGACCAGGGTATATAGAGTCATATAAAAATAAAACTAGTGGACAGAATTTAAGTATCTTTTTTTAGTAACCAAGGTCTACCCTACCCGGTTAATTTGGTACCAGAAACATTAAATTCCAAACAAGATTTGATTATAAAAAAATATCGCGAACACACATTCGAGTAACCAATAAAAAGATTATTATTTTTTCGCAAACTTCCATTGTAAACGATAATTATTGTTGATTGTTGGTCTATTGTGAATTATCAACTGAGATAATAAGGGTTATGGTCGAATGTCAAGGTTCAGAGATCATTGTAAGGGTTCGAACACTGCCATGGTCGAAAACTTTTTTTACAGAGTATACCTTTTACAAAACTTGTTTATAAAACATGTTTACAAAAATACGCATAAGTTTGTAATTTGTAAATGTAAATACGTAAAAAAAAAAAAAACATGCATACATTGTGCTGAAAGCTTATCTGGAGCACTGCATATAAACTCTGAAGACATCCCCTAATACCTGCTTAAATAACAATAACTGGATTTTAATTGACTGAACCCTGAATTATACCATACCATAAACTCACCAAAGAAAATTGATAAACTTGGAAATATGGAACCAGATTACAGATGACAGCAAGCTATTTCGAGAGAAAAACATTAAACATGTCAGAGGGAACATGACTAGATCGGCATGATATTCTTTTCTTTGGTGAGTTTTATGTATGCATGTGTGGTATATAAGGCTTAAATTAGTTGTTTATTCAGGCATTGCGTGATGTCTTCAGAAACCTGCATATGGAGTTGTGCCACATACTCTACCTACTTTATAAAGGGGATTATAGCTCTGCAGTGCTCCAGATAGACTGCGCATCCATGTAAATTACGTGATATTTCAGAGTCTTCATTTTCTTTTAATTCACTCCATACCATATACGGACGTAATTTTCCAGGTACGCTATTTCTTTTGAAACGATGCGTATCTTGGTAGCTTATTTTTGCCAATCAGAGTTTTTGTGGTGCACAGCATACTTTTCACGAGACCGCTTTATTGATTGTATGAAACCGCGTCACCAGTTATTTACAGTTTCTATCTGGTTCTGGTTCTCATTTTTTCCCTGTAATATTGGTACGGGTTCACTGAGCATTTACCGCCAATTTGTTATGCAAAACAATAGTAAATTTGCCGATGTTTTTTAGCGTGGACTGCAAGCGATGAAAACAATTAAAAAAAGAGAGACCCGCTAATTGTTCGTACCATTTTAATGGACATTATTTCCAATCGCGGGAAGTGTCTGAAAACCAAAAATTACACCCAGGTATAGGTTGGCTAGTTGTAGCTGACCCCTAAAATCACACATACATGTGCAGGCAATGTTTATGAGCGTTAGGGATCTATATTTACATTATTGATAGCACATTTTTCCGACAGTCACTTGCACTTTTGGTCATATTAAACTATAGCAGCAAGGACAAGATTTAAAGCTATGCTTAAGGGTTCAAATAAGAATGCAAAACCGTAAAACACTTTGCAAGAAAGTAATTTGGTTGCAGGCTGACGGGCATTCAAAGAATAACACTTTTCATTGCTGTATGTATCGTGTGACATGGTCCATTGTGAGAGGTAATTTTCAGTACAAAACAGACTAAAAACTAAGCAGAACCAGTAATTTTTAACTGATCTACAAATAGACAGACTATAATAAATATATTGAATAAAACTGCATCTTTATATGTTAATAGCTGTACTGATCAAAGATCAGGAGAGCTTATGCCATGGTGCGGCGTCCGAGTCGTCCGTCTGTCAATTTTTTTGTAGCGTCTTTTTCTTAAAAACTTTAAATAATATTGATATGGAACTGTTTTTAAAACGAGTCGAAAATTATTTTGATTCGACATTAAACATGTCTGCAGAGTTTATATATCAAATATTTGTAGCGAATACTCCTCTGAAAATTCACAGGAATGTTGCTCTTGATGTCTAGTTGATCTTACCAAAATTTCAGGTTGGCCGGAAATTCAAGAGGGCTGCCACGTCTAAAAATAGATTTTTAAAAACAAGTTTATAGAGCCTACTTCTTGAAAACTGTAAATAATATTGATATGGGACTTTTTCTAAAATGATCAGCATGACATGATGTTGATCCTTGTCAAAATTTATTTGGATTTGACATTAAACATGGCCACCAGTGGCCATCTTTGTTTGTTTACATAAGAGTTATATAGTAGAAACTTGTAGCGACTACTCCTCTGAAACTACTTGACGGATTTTCATGAAACTTCACAGGAATGTTGCTCTTGATGTCTAATTGATCCCAGCAAAATTTAGGTCGGCCGGAAATTCAACACGGCCCCTTGGCTAAAAATATTTTTTTTAAAAACAAGGTTTTAGCGACTACTTCTTGAAAACTATAAGTGATATTGATATGGGACTTTTTCTAAACTGATCAGCTTGACATGATGTTGATCCTTGTCGAAGATTATTTTGATTCGACCGACATTAAACATGGCCGCTAGTGGCCATCTTTGTTACTACTTTGAAACTACTTGACAGATTTTTATAAAACTTCACAGAAATGCTGATATAGCTATCAAAACCTATTAGTATAGCTTGAAAATCATTGACCTCTTGTTTAATAATAACAATTTAATAATTGAATTTTAACCCACAATGGCTTGCATCAAGAAATAACATAAAGTATATTTGTGTTTTACAACAATACTATTAACGACTATGACAAATTAGTTTGGCTTTAAATTGCATTTTTTTTAATGCTGTTTTCAGTATACCCATGCGCGCAGTTTGCTAATACAAATTGTCACAGTGTCGGTGCCCAGACTCGAGCATTAACATCTTTTCCAGGCTGTGATGAATGGCCATGATATACATATGGATTTTTGAAGATGACATGTACTGGTAAGTAGATGCTCACAAATAACTAGCACTCCTTTCTATTTGGTTTCAGAACTAGAACGTTTCAGAACTAGAACATTTTGACCTCAAATTCAACTTGTTTTACTTACGGTGTGGTAACCGGAGGCCCTGGGTTCACCATACTCCGTGGTGCCACTGAGTTCCGTCGGTGTGTTCTTGGGCAAGACACTTTCCCTTAGCCTCGTCCGTCGGATGGGGACGTAAACCGATCTATCCTTCGAGCATGTTAAAGAACCATAGGAATCTGTTCGATAATAAGAGTAGGGCAGGTTCCCGGATTCCTCTGTCTGGGGCGGCTCTAAATAACTATACTGTGTTGATGAGCCGTTAAACAACATTCAATTACGGTGTGGTTCAGATTATGGACTAATGAGCAAGTATATAATGCATTAGCTGGTTCTTATGCATTGCATGATGTCTCATTATGTCTGTCCAGCAATCTTGTCTTGACTGATATTTTACTAACAGAGTCTTATTAAAATAATGGGGTTTAGGTCCAACCTTTGTCTTACTAAAACTTAAAATATTACTGATTTGATTATTGTCTACTTTTTATATGTCTGCCTGTTCGTAAACAATTGCTCATTCCGGACAGTAACTCTAAAACTATAACACTCACAATCATGAACTGTACATTGCCCTTAGTAAGAGGAGGAACCCTAATTTTTTGGGGGGTCAAAGGTCCAGGTCGCCATGACCTTATATGGAAATATGCATTCTTGACGATAACTCCGAAACAATAACACCCACTCTCATGAAACTTAATAGGCAAATTTCGTCTAGCGGCTTGGGCATTGGTGTCCCTAAGCAGCTCTTTCTCAAAAACCACTTGGCCAATTTTACTCAAATTTCCCATGGATACTCCTGAGTTTTTTTTATCTGATATTTAAAGGGACACATGGCAATCTTGAGTTTTATTCAAATATTAAAATGTGCTCCTCGATTTAGCTATCCTGCGTCATTTTGACTTTAAAACTGCTTGCATATAATTAAAAAAACAACTGTGATTTCAATTTTCTTCACTATTTTACTGAATTTTCAATATATTATTGGTGCAATATTATAAAGAGTTAGTAAAATCAATTTGCTTTGAACTTTATAATTCTAACAATTAATATTAATGATTGAACAAATGCAAGTTAAGAGAAAAACTAACGGGACACCGTGAGTTTTTAAAAAAATCAAGATTTTTAAACAATTTTATGCACTTGTCATCTCAGCAAACAGCAAACTCGATTGTTTTTATGTTTTTAAGGGTGGCATATATAGTAATCGCACTGTCTGTCCGTTTGTCTGTACACTCGTGTACGCTTCATAACTCTGACAATAATGGATGGATTTTAAATAACTTCGCACAATTGCTCACCACAACAAGACGATGTGTCGAGAACAAAATCCAGGTCCGTGGCTCAAAGGTCAAGGTCACACTTAGAGATCAAAGGTCAAAATCCGCGTCTGTACACTCGTGTCCGCTTCATAACTCTAACAATAATGGATGGATTTTCAAATAACTTCGCACAATTGCTCACCAAAAAAAGACGACGTGTCGCGCACAAAATCCAGGTCCGTGGCTCCAAGATCAAGGTCACACTTAGAGATCAAAGGTCAAAATCCGTTCGTCTGTACTCGTGTCTGCTTCATAACTCTTGACAATAATGGATGGATTTTCAAATAACTTCGCACAATTGCTCACCACAACAAGACGTGTCGCGCACAAAATCCAGGTCCGTGGCTCCAAGGTCAAGGTCACACTTAAGAGATCAAAGGTCAAAATCCGTTCGTCTGTACACTCGTGTCCGCTTCATAACTCTGACAATAATGGATGGATTTTCAAATAACTTCGCACAATTGCTCACCACAACAAGACGACGTGTCGCGCACAAAATCCAGGTCCTTGGCTCCAAGGTCAAGGTCACACTTAGAGATCAAAGTTCAAAATCTGTTCGTCTATACAATCGTCTCCGCTTCATAACTCGGACAATAATCAACGGATTTTCAAATAACTTCGCACAATTGCTCACCACAAGAAGTCGTGTCGCGACAAAAATATTAAATTTTTTTAATTTTTTTTTTCTTCTATTTATTTTTATTTTTATTTATTTTTTAAATATTCTTAAATTTTATTTTATTTGATTTTTATTGTTTGTTTGATTTTTTTTTTTTAATATTTTTAAATATATCTGTTGGTTTCATATTGCTCCAAGGTCAAGGTCACACTTACAGGTCACTTCGGGGGCATTTGTCACTTACTGTGACATTTCTTGTTAGTTACTAAAATGTTTACAAACTTTCATTTAAGCATCATTGACCTTTTTATTAGATCACCTGAGCCGAAGGCTATATTGGGATCACTCTTCGTCCGTCGTTGTTAACTTTTCTTCAAACAACTTCTCCTCAGAAACCGCTTGGCTAATTTTGACCAAACTTCCCACTCGAAAAAAATAAATAAAAACAAAACTTCTGGTACGTAAAATATTGAGTATGAAATTTGTAGGCTGTGTCCCGTTTCTTCCATGTACGGCGAATTTATTGTCGTACCTTATTTTTTTCCAAATCTAACAGCAGTGTTATACCTATTGATGAAGTTTTTTTTTGTTGTTTTTTTGTATTTAATATAAATAAAACATGTAGGCTATTTAAAACAATGATTATAATCAAAATTATGGCCTCAAAATAATTCCACCTTTCCTGTAAAATCGCGCTAAAATTCCCCCACCCAAGGGTGTGGGTCGCAGTCCCCCAAAACAGAGTGACGGCCCTGCCAGCTCTCATGGCTTGCGGAACGTCGGTGGTTCTACCCAGGTAACCAACCGCCTGGTTGGAGGGGCATCTGGGGTCTTCCTCCACCAATGGAAGCTGGAAAGTCGACATATGACCTTAGCTGTTGGTGCGACTAAAATCCCAATTCAATTCAATTCAATTTTTCTACATCCATATTTCAAATAATTATTTGAACAATTGAAAACAAATTCTATTTGCAAATTTATAAAAATTACTAAATGTTGATTATGTTAAAACCTGTGAGATTTTCAAACTCCAATTTTTTTATATTTTTATTTAATTTATATATGAAGCAGGTTTAAAGTTAAAAACGATACTTGATTAATAAATTGAGATGCTAATTATAATTGATAAATACTTCAAGATTTCCATGTCTCTTTAACATACTTTGACGGGGAATATAAATTCACAGAATTGTTGATTATATTAAACACATGCAACAGTAAAATTATAACTAAAGAAAATTTGAAAACACTATATTTTATTACATTTTATTTAATTACAAGATGATTTTAACTTCAGAACAATACTGGAATAATAAAATGAATGGATGTGCTAATTGTAATGCTTGATTAAGTTTAATTTAATTATTAAACTTAATCAAGCATTACAATTAGCACATCCATAATAATAAATATAAGTATGAGGAAAGTACCAGTATTAAAGATTACATAATTTTGATATGTTAAAAAAACAGTAAATTTCTGAATTTAAATAATGATTATAAATTTTATCTTGAAATTTACAAATGCAAATCAGTTATTTTATTCACTCAGTTCATACATATACCTGAAAATATTGAAAAATGGGATTAGAGACATAACGTTAATAATTATGCATTTTACTTGTTTTAGAGTAATTAATAGACCTATAAGAAATACTCTCTGTTTGTTTGTTTGTTACACAGTTTGATCAGACAGGATCCTATACTTGTGATACATCCTGTTTGATATATGTAAGGTGTCAATTATGTGATTGCTGGGGTGTTAATTATTTAATGACCCCCAATAAACAGCCATATAGTGTCCCACTTCCTTTGTGGATATATTGGATTAAAGATTTTATGGTTCTCTAAAAAAGTGGGTCATGTAATACTTAGTTAATGACTTCTCCTGCTCTGTTTTGACTGCCAGCAATTTATAAATTGATTACATCTGGTTAGACTTAAATTTGGGCATGATAAAAGCCAGTCAAGTATCATTTAAACCACATTCAAACGTTTATTAGTTTTGGTGAATTTTAATTAAATTTTCATAGTATTGATTTGAGGCTCCAGTAATATATTTTATTTAAGTGTTCATATGCTAAAGAGGCACAAGGTAACCTTGATTTTTTAAAGACTAAAAGCATCCCAATAGTTCTTCTACATTACTTTCATTTTTGCAAATCATTGTTAATTAATATTTGAATTGTTTAAATCAAATTGTATTTGCCTTCTAATTGTTGATTATATTACAACAATACTATATTAAAGCTAACAGAGGTGTCCGCAACATGCCAATTTGTCCGCGGACATATTTGACCACATGTAAGTGTCGAATATGCCCGCAACAAGCGAATATCTTCGCGGTAAATTTATGGGGAGTCACAAACAATTTTTAGCTCTACTGGCCGAAGGCCAGCAGAGCTTATGGGATGCCGAGTTGTCCGTCGTCCGTCCGTCCGTCCGTCCGTCGTCCGTCCGTTGTTAACTTTTGTCTCGTTAAGACGATAGGGCCTTCATTTTTCATCCAATCTTTACCAAACTTTAACAGGTTGTTAATATCAATGAAAGCTCGGATGAGTTCAAAAACCAGCCAGATCGGCCAAGTAACAGTGGAGTTATGGCCCTTGATTTAGTTAAAAATGCTATATTGCTATATTTTGTCTCGTTAAGACGATAGGGCCTTCATTATTCAACCTATCTATACCAAACTTTACCACATTGATAATATCAATGAAAGCTCAGACAAGTTCGAAAACCAGCCAGATCGGACCAGTAACACCAGAGTTATGGCCCTTGATTTAGTTAAAAATGCTATATTTTGCCTCGTTAAGACGATAGAGGCTTCATTGTTCATCCGATCTTTATCACACTTTATCAGATTGCTAATGTCATTGAAAGCTCGAACAAGTTCGAAAACCAACCATATCGGACCAGTAACAGCGGAGTTGTGGCCCTTGATTTAGTTAAAAATGCTATATTTTGCCTCGTTAAGACGATAGGGGCTTCATTGTTCATCTGATCTTTACCAAACTTTATCAGATTGTTAATATCAATGAAAGCTCGAGCAAGTTCGAAAACTAGCCATATCGGACCAGTAACAGCGGAGTTATGGCCCTTGATTTAGTTAAAAATGCTATAGTTTGCCTCGTTAAGACGATAGAGGCTTCATTGTTCATCCGATCTTTATCACACTTTATCAGATTGTTAATGTCATTGAAAGCTCGAACAAGTTCGAAAACCAACCATATCGGACCAGTAACAGCGGAGTTGTGGCCCTTGATTTAGTTAAAAATGCTATATTTTGCCTCGTTAAGACGATAGGGGCTTCATTGTTCATCTGATCTTTACCAAACTTTATCAGATTGTTAATATCAATGAAAGCTCGAGCAATTTCGAAAATTAGCCATATCGGACCAGTAACAGCGGAGTTATGGCCCTTGATTTAGTTAAAAATGCTATAGTTTGCCTCATTAAGACGATTGTGGCTTCATTGTTCATCCAATCTTTACCAAACTTTATCAGATTGTTAATATCAATGAAAGCTCGGACATGTTTGAAAACCAAACATATCTGACCAGTAACAACTTAGTTATGGCCCTTGATTTAGTTCAAAACGCTATATTTTGCCTCGTTAAGACGATGGGGGCTTCATTGTTCATCCAAGCTTTACCAAACTTTATCAGATTGTTAATATCAATGAAAGCTCGGACATGTTTGAAAACCAAACATATCGGACCAGTAACAACTTAGTTATGGCCCTTGATTTAGTTCAAAACGCTATATTTTGCCTCGTTAAGACGAGAGGGCCTTCATTTTTCATCCGATCGTTACCAAACTTTTATTTTTTTAATTTTTTTTTTAAATTAATATATATATTTTTTTTTTTTTTTTTTTTTTTTTTTTTAATTTTAATTTTTTTTTTTTTTAATTTTTTTTTTTTAATTTTTTTTTTTTTCTTTTATTTTTTTTTAATTTATAATTTTTTTAGCTCTATGTTGGACCAGTCGGACCAGTAACAGAGGAGTTATGGCTCTTGATTTAGTTAAAAATGCTATATTTTGCCTCGTTAAAGGTAGGGTCTTCATTTTCATCTGATCTTTACTGAACTTTAACAGATTCTTTAGTTATGGCCCTTGATTTAGTTCAAAAGCTGTTTTTTCCCGAAACTTCCAAAAAAACGTTAATGGCAGTCACTCGCTTCATTGATGTTATAAGAGCCATGTTAGCCAGTAGAGCGTCCACAGGCCCTCTTGGGCCTCTTGTTTTATATTGATCTGTAAATGTCGAAAGGTAGATTAGAGAGGAGATTTTGCTTACTAGTTTGTTAATTAACAAAATAATAGACTTGTAGCAGAGTCGCTGACATATTCTTTTGTATGTGCACAGTTGTAAATCATTTAATTGAAAATAAAACTCGTCAGAATGACTTGTGTACTCTAACTACCAGTTATCAGAAGTTAGAGTATGGCAGACTGGTGAAATAAACATGCTACAAAACAAATAGAGTATGGTCTCATCTCATTGGTTGATTTAAACACCTTGATGGGCTGCGGCCATCTCGATGATTAAATCAGCCAAATCGATACACATAGAAGCAATTGATGTATCATAAATAATGATTAATTAATTGGCATTAACCATTGTTAACAGTTATTTATGTTGATATAAAGAAAACAGATCTGAATAAAGATGAAGAATGTAAAACTGATAAATAATGAAAAGAATAAAATGAATGAAAAAAAAATAATGTGGAATTCTATAAAATAAAAAAAAGCAGCGCACAACATAATTCAGTGGTACCGTATATATAGGCGTTGAGCGATTTAACGAGAGAACAGGTGAAATAGCTGAGTGGTAGATTTTTAGATCACCTGAGGTCGAGGCGAGGGCCAATTTTGACCAAACTTCACATGGATGAATGCTTATTAGATTTGTTAAAATTAGGTCATCACAACATCCTTAAAAAGTCTTCTTCTCTAAAACCACAAGGCACAGAGCTCTCATGTATTACATGTAGCATCAGCTTATGGTCCTCTACTAAGTTTGTTCAAATGGTGACCCTGGGGTCAAATTTGGCCCCACTCCGGGGCCACAGGTTTACATAAACTTATATAAGATAAAAGTAAATCTTCTTCTCTGAAACTGAATGAGCCAGAGGTTTAATATTTTGCATTACTATGAGATTATGGTCCTTTACCAAGTTTGTTCAAATGGTGACCCTGGGGTCACATTTGGCCCCGCTCCAGGGGTCACATGTCTATAGGGAAAACTTAAAAAATCTTCTTCTCTGAAACTGCTTGAGCCAGGTGTTTAATATTTTGCATTTGCTATAAGCTAATGGTCCTCTACCAAGTTTGTTCAAATGGTGACACTGGTGTCAAATTTGGTCCAGCACCGGGATCACAGTTTTACATAGACTTATATAGGAAAAAAATCAAAATTCTTCTTCTAAAACTACAAGAGCCAGAGTTTAATATTTTGCATTTACTATAAGATTATGGCCCTTTACCAAGTTTGTTTAAATGGTGACCCTGGGTCACATTTGGGGGTCAAAGTTTTACATAGACTTGTATAGGGAAAAACTTAAAAAATCTCTTAAACTGCAAGAGCCAGAGGTTTAATATTTTGCATTTGCTATAAGCTTATGGTCCTCCACCAAGTTTGTTCAAATGGTGACCCTAGGGGCACATATTTTACATAGACTGGTATAGGAAAAAACTTAAAAAATCTCCTTCTCTGAAACCACAAGGCACACAGCTCTCATATATTACACATAGCCCTGGGGTCACATTTGGCCATGCCCCAGGGGTTACACTCTACCACCTTCATTTTGCATTTGATCTTTACCAAACTGTGTCAGTGTCTTTATAACAATGTTTTTAACACAACAGAGGCCACATTTCTTGAACGATCTTGCACAGATTGTATATGACCATGAGATTTGGAGAAGTTTGATAATGGGCAAGTACTTAGGTGATCGATATAGGGCCATCTTGGCCCTCGTGTTTGAATTATTCCCCTTTGGAAAAAAGTTTAACCCGAAACTTAACCTTGCCTTTTACAATTGATTGTGGCTAATAATTATCAAAGTTCTAGGTTTACAACAACGAAAGTGGTGCTCTTGTTTATGATAGAGTTTTAACAAATGATATAAAATTAACCCATGAAGGTTTGCATTCAGAAATAACATGCTGTTGAGTTTTAATTTCAAACCAAATGCATGAAATGTATACGTGTGTTTTTACAGAAATACTATAAACAACTATTACAAATCAGTTTGCTGGAAGTTATTGCTTTTTAACTGATATTTTCAGTATACCACTGCGGACAGTTTGTTTATAAGGTGTGTTGCAGTGTCGGTGCCCAGACTTGAGCATCAGCATCTTTTCCAGCCTTCAATGAAATGGCAGTGGTATACATATGGATTTTTGAGATGACATGTAAGTTGATACTCATGTAACTAGAAATTATTTTAAACCAAAACCTATTTTGATTACAGATCACACATACATCATGTTCAAAATCCCTAGAAAATTCGGTGGATCATATTTTCAACACTTTGTCCGCCAGTCCTTTCACCAGTCCCTCTGTCTCTCTTTTATTGCCCATAGCATAATTTGGAACTACTAATGGGACTGGAATGAAACTTCACGCAATAATAGAGGGCAATGAGTGGGAAGTGTAAGAACCATAACTCTTCATTCAAATTAGAGTTATTGCCCATTAGAATGTTATACTTACAATTTTTGTCTGGAGCTGTCGACATCTTTGCATATCTGATGACAGTGCGCATTATGAGCATGATGAAGTTTGCAACATCACAAGTAGATGAATTTCAATGAATGAAGGCATTGAAACGTTGATATTTAGAAATGTTCTTAATTGTTTCATTTAGTTAAAAGTTTGCCATGTAACAATTCTGGTCTGCCTGGAGAGAAAACAAATGTTGCTGTCTAAACATTATTTAATTATTTATTGAATAGCAAACTGTATATTAATATTAATTCTAACACTACCTCCGCAGTCTTTCATATACACAAAGAAGAGAGACAGCTGCATGTTATTCTATGATAAAATACAGCTCTTCCATTAATTCCCTGCGTATATTTCATCCGTTGGAAGCGCCACGTTACATGACGCCACTTGGTAAATATATGTCACGAAGACAAACTCAACAGTAATTTTAATGAAATTTTACAAAATACTTGCCATGCTCCCAAACCGTGCACACCCCCGATATAAACCCATCATATGCATCAGTACATATAACATTATTAAGCATCTTGAACAAGCTGAGAACGTTTGACGTCATATAGCGCAAACTAGTTTGTCACTTGACTAAGAGTGCATACGGGGGCGCCCAGTGAAACAGCCTGTAAACATAGCAGCCTGATTACCTTGACCTCCGAGATAATTTATAGTACCCCAATAAAAGTGTAAACAATGGGGTTATTGTTGTGTTAGAATCGAAATAATAAATACTTACCTGTATTTTATCGGTGAATAAAATACAGTTAGTCATTTGGATGCGAGTAATTAAGTCACTCGTGCAAACGCACTCGTTATTTAATTACTACGCATCCGAACTCTTAACTGTATTTTATTCACCGATAAAACACAGGTACCTATTTATTATTTCTTAAGTAAACAAAATAAATATATATATTTGGCTGGGAGTTGATGGCGTGCTCCTGTAATCCAGTTACTTGGAAGCCAGGGTCTGAGGGCGGGGTCTTACTATCAGAGTGAATATGTCGATCGGACATCTGCACTAAGCCCGGCATCAATATGGGCTTCCTGGGGGAGCCCAGGCATGTCCAGTATATAAGGAGGTAAGTATCGGTTTGCGCTCGTGACTAGGCACCTGATAGTAGCCAGTCCAATAAAACTTTTTTTATATATATAAATATATTTTTTTAATAACCATCTTTTCTATTTGCAGATTCATGTTCTCAAGGTCTTCGTGGAAAAAAATATTCCAAGCCCGGTAGGACTGTCTTACCAACTTTCAGTGCTGTTACATGTATAAAATCTCAGCCTTCTTTTTTTTTTTTTAAATTTTACTGAAGGTGATATGATATGGTTGTCATTTTATGACCCAGCCTTATTTATAGGCAAACAATTTGCTAGTTATGAGGTTGTGTTAAACCAACTATTGTTTTCAAGTTATTGCTTTCTATGTACTTTTTATGCACCATTTAAACAAGTTAGAGGAGATGACATACATATATAGCATTAGGCTTGTCCATCCCATCTGTACTTACAGATATGTACATACATCCCGGTTTTGTGTCTGAGCCATAACTCAACCATTGAATGGATAATAAAGATATTGGACAAAAAAAGGATTAAAAAGCAACATTTTTGTATTAAGTCACTGGTTATTGAGAAATAGGTTGCCAGTGTTGGGATAAAATTGTGTGGTGTAAATGCATTGCTGCCTGTATTCTGTTAGATTAATTTTGGTTTAATCTACCACCATAGATTATGTGTTTTGATCAAGGTCTATTCTAATGAAATGGTGTATTTGGCAATGATAAACAACTCTAGTAAAATAGTTTGATGAACCAGTATAATAAAATAGTCACTGACATTTATAAACCAGTCCAGTAGAACAGTCACTGACATGGATGAACCAGTCCAGTAGAATAAATTAACTGACATGGATGAACCAGCCCAGCAGAATAATTTAACTGACATGGATGAACCAGTCCAGTAGAATAGTCACTGACATGTATAAACCAGTCTAGTAGAATAATGTTACTGACATGGATGAACCAGTTCAGTAAAATAATCACTGACGTATAAACCAGTCTAGTAGAACAGTCACTGACATGGATGAACCAGTCCAGTAGAATAAATTAACTGACATGGATGAACCAGCCCAGCAGAATAATTTAACTGACATGGATGAACCAGTCCAGTAGAATAGTCACTGACATGTACAAACCAGTCTAGTAGAACAGTCACTGACATGGATGAACCAGTCTAGTAGAACAGTCACTGACATGGACGAACCAGTCCAGTAGATAGTCACTGTCCAGTAGAACCAGTCTAGTAGAACGGTCACTGACATGGATGAACCAGTCTAGTAGAACAGTCACTGACATGGATGAACCAGTCCAGTAGAATAGTCACTGACATGTATAAACCGGTCTAGTAGAATAATGATACTGACATGGATGAACCGGTCCAATAGAATAGTTACTGACATGTATAAACCAGTCTAGTAGAACAGTCACTGACATGTATGAACCGGTCCAGTAGAATAAGCACTGCCATGTATAAACCAGTCTAGTAGAACAGTCACTGACATGGATGAACCAGTCCAGTAGAATAGTTACTGACATGTATAAACTGGTCTAGTAGAATAATGTTACTGACATGGATGAACCAGTCCAATAGAATAGTCACTGACATGTATAAACCAGTCTAGTAGAACAGTCACTGACATGGATGAACCAGTCCAGTAGAATAGTCACTGACATGTATAAACCAGTCTAGTAAAATAATGTTAAGAAATGGATGAAACAGTCCAGTAGAATAGTCACTGACATGTTAGAACCAGTCTTGTTAAATAGTGTAACTGTCGTGGATGAACCAATCTATAATTATAGTGTAAGTGTCATGGATGAACCAATCTAGCATAATGTAAAAAGACCCCTAACCATTTTTTATAGCAATTCTTATAGTAGATGTGATTCTTATTTCTTCTTCTTATTTGCAGCTGGCAGTAGAGGTTGCTATGATACAGCAAGGCATATCTCGGGTACAAGCGGAATTCACCATGTGGATGAAACACTAAATCTAAATGCCAACCGGACTTAAAAGTGTAGTGTAGTCATTTTCGGACAGTATCGAAATATCACTGCCAGGTAGCACACCTGGAACATCATCATATATATACTATTTAATTGACAATACAAGCACAGGCTTATAGTACAACAAATAATAATGGTTCTAGTTTTATATTGTGTATGAACAAAACAAATTGCTGATTTTGGTCATAGTTTAAGTTACTTATTTGTTTAATATGAAGATAATGTTTCTAAATTAATTTGGGCAGAGGCAGAACAACACAGCTTTTCTGCATATGTATAGTATTTGTCTTTCTTTGCAAATTCAAGTTCAAACAAATGACATTTTTGAAGCTATTGACTTTATTGTAATTGTATTTGAAGTTGAATTATATTAATTCATACTGTTTCAGGTTATGACTTGATAACTGTTATGCCATCAGTATGTTCCTGGGATGGTAAATAATTTGAGAACAACAATCTACACTTTTTTCAATTAATTTACATACAAATATTTTAGCAGAGTAAAAAATATAATTGAATTATTTTTATAAAAACAAACATAAAACATTAAAAGGCAATTCTGTGGGCCTTGGTTTATAAAAAATCCTGCTGAAGGAAACGTATTTTTACAAACTCTACAAGCAAAATTTCAATAGTTATATTGCCGATATTTGAATTGTTTGGGTGTTTGTTAACTATTTATCATGCTTACTATCATCAAAGAAGTATTTGAGTGAGATTTTTGTAACCATTAGTAATATTTAGGACACATTCAAGTCCTTTTTATTTGCAGTAGCATCAGAATGTTCATATGTTCGGGGTTCAGGGTCTGTTAATTTTTTGCAAGGTATAAGGTCTACAACAATGAAAAACATCTTCAGCATGATCCAAAAAAAACACATCTTATAAAGGACCATAACTCCCTGAATTATACTGTTTGAATTATTTCCCTTTGAAAAAAAATGTAACCTGGAACTCAACTTATAATTTACCAATGATTGTAATTGTGGCTAATAACTTTCAAAGCATTAGATCTGCTTGTTATTGCACTTATAATTTATTTAATTTTTACATATGATTCCAATGTTTTTAATTTATTTATTACCTCTTGCAGAAAACAAATATAAAAGAAAAACTCAAAATTGTATTTAAAGGGACACCAGGCAGTCTTGAATTTTTAAAAACTAGCGGCATTCCAATATTATATTTAAACCTATAGTAGAATAAGAAGAGAAAGTTGAAAATTTCATTTAATTATATTGTCGATATTTGAATTGTTTGGGTGTTTGTTAACTATTTATCATGCTTACTATCATCAAAGAAGTATTTGAGTGAGATTTTTGTAACCATTAGTAATATTTAGGACACATTCAAGTCCTTTTTATTTGCAGTAGCATCAGAATGTTCATATGTTCGGGGTTCAGGGTCAACTGAATATTTTCCATTTTTGATAAACTTTTTTCATATAATTTGTTTTACTTGCCACACATATTTTTAAAATCTTGGATTTTTTAAAAACTTATAGTGTCATTATTTTTTCATAACTTCCATATTGGATATCAATGTTAATATTTATTTAAAAAGCTCGAAGCAAATCGAGTTCGCATGTAACTAATTGCTATACTCCCGTAGGAACGTATTATGTTGTGACATTTACCGTTTGTCAGTCTGTTCGTTCGTCTGAATGTCTGTTAATTTTTTGCAAGGTATAAGGTCTACAACAATGAAAAACATCTTCAGCATGATCCAAAAAAAACACATCTTATAAAGGACCATAACTCTCTGAATTATACTGTTTGAATTATTTCCCTTTGAAAAAAAATGTAACCTGGAACTCAACTTATAATTTACCAATGATTGTAATTGTGGCTAATAACTTTCAAAGCATTAGATCTGCTTGTTATTGCACTTATAATTTATTTAATTTTTACATATGATTCCACTGTTTTTAATTTATTTATTACCTCTTGCAGAAAACAAATATAAAAGAAAAACTCAAAATTGTATTTAAAGGGACACCAGGCAGTCTTGAATTTTTAAAAACTAGCGGCATTCCAATATTATATTTAAACCTATAGTAGAATAAGAAGAGAAAGTTGAAAATTTCATTTAATTATATGCAATCAGGTGTAAAGTTAAAATATTACTGGATTAATAAAGCAAGATGCAAATTTTAATGCTTGATAAAAATTTCAAAATTGCTGTATGTCTTTTTAATTATATGCAAGCATGTGATACTGCATAAAAAAACAAGGTGCTAATGCTAATAAATGTTCAAGATTGGCAGTTGTCCCTCTTTAATAAACAATAAAGGCTACTTTTCTATGTCAATTGCTATTTCATGACTATAAAATTTCCGGATGGACACTTTGGGAGCCAGAACATACTCTGTCCTCACTCCCCTCTCTATTGCATATAATTTATGAATTACATCATGTACATGTAACATTAATTTTATCTCAACCAACCCCATAAAAAGCAAATACATAAAATTGTTATGAAGTATCTGTTTTATATTTATGTATATTTAATAGATTTTAATTATATGTTCAATAGATGATATCTTGTTATATATATATATATATATATACAGGTATTTATTTTGACTAGCTCATTTAACTTGGGCCCCGTGTGGTTCCCGGGGGCCCCCGTTTGGTCACGGGGCAAAGAAGAGGGCCACTGCAGATCCCTTTGGAGGGGTAGGCAGAGGGGTAGAATCCCCCCAAATTCATGTTCATTTTATCATTTTTTGTTCATGTTCATTAAAGGTCTTCATCATGATCCCTGCATTGTTTCAGGTGCTATCTTACTCGCATCAAAAGAGCAGTGACAGAAAAACAATAAACATGGCTCCAGCATAAATGGAGTTTCTACGATAGAATTTGTAGCAACTATGCAGTTCAGGGTGAGAAGGTTCTAGGCCCATTTTCCATATTTTATCTCGATGTACATGGAAGATGAGCCTGGCATGTTCATGCCTGTTAGGCGCCATATAACCTTTCCATATGTTGGTGTGCCTTAAAACCCCAATTCAATTCATTTAACTTGTATCTTGCTTCGACTCTGTGCACAGCAGTAGTTATCAAGTTGAGATACACATCTGCAATATCATATCCATATTGCAATGCAAATTACAATTTTATAGATAAAATAAATAACCCTGTCAATTTATATTATAAATTGTCTTGTTTGTTAATCCCCAGCAGTTAATATCTTGGCAAGTTCAAAGGCTAGGCACACATGATTGCATTTTGTGTTACAGTGTTTGAATGTTAAATAAATCTTTATTTTGTTTAAATTACGGCATCCCTTTAGTTTTTCAACTTGACTTGCATATTTGCAAATCATTATCAATATTTCAATAGTTCAAAGCAAATTGTTTCGGCATTTTAATAGATGTTGATCATATTGAACCAATAATATATTTAGACCTATGGTAAAATAACAAAGAAAAAATTTACAAATCCCAAGTGTTTTTACCTAGATTTAGATATATGCAAGCAGGTTTAAACTCAAAATAATACTGGATTACTAAACTGAGGTGCGTTATTAATTCTTAATAAAAACTTCAAAAATTGTCCTCTGTCCCTTTTTGAATGTGGCAATTATAGATATAAAAACATCCCGAGCAATGTTTGTGGTCGTTATTCTGTTTTTGAGCAAAAGTATACGTTAGTGAAAGCATAGGTTAGTTTAGCTAGTTATCAAACGTAATGGTGGAAAACTAGGATAATCAATCAATTAACCTATGTTTATGGCCATTACCCGTCTGTAGAATTTCCGATGTCAGAATCGGAATTTCGAAGATATCTGTGGAAATATATCGAAAATCGCATGAAATGTTCGGAAAAAAATTCCGAATTTGGAAATACACATATTTTTTCGCAATATCTGTAGGACTTCGCAATATTTTCCGCGGACATTACAATAATTTTCATTCGGAATGTGTTTCAATGTGCCATAGTCATTTTTTGATTCTGAAAAGAGCATGAAGAACTTTTAATTTTTTAGCACTGGTAATTTTTTAGCACAATTATTTTTTTTGAATGAAACATTTGCAGTGACATCGATGTATTTCGTAATGCGTATACATCAATATGAATTTTAACATTTTATTTAATGTGAAATTGACTCTGATTCGTGACAGGTAATTTTAACTTAGAAATTGTTATGCAGTGTGTGCTCTAGGTAATTTTAACTTAGAAATTGTTATGCAATGTGTGCTCTACTCTAACAAAATAGATTTTATTTCATCGAGAAGTGAGAAAACTATATATTTTCTCGAATGCGAATCTACGACTCATTTTTTTAGTTAAGTTATTTCCAGTCCAATGATATAACTTTTATAGCAACTGGTAGTTTTGCAAAAATGACCATCTGACATTTTTCACTAAATGACAACAATTCTGAAATACTTGACCTGAGTTTTAAAATCTATAGCTCATTTTCTTAGTTAGACTAGGTACAGTCAAATGATAAATATTAAACTGTTATTTTCTAGACAAATTAAAAAAAAAAATTTGACAATGATTGATAAAAAAAACCCACTATTTCACTGTTAAGCATAAAATAAATTGTTTTACGTAATTTGTAGCACATTTTAGGCCATATATGACGGTCAATTTTTTTTGTGATAGTTGGATATTTTCTTTTTAATACATAGAAATTCTACACTATAACGGTTTTTAATACTATAATGTACTATAATATAAAAACCCTGACTATGCTATATGCAAATAAGCACTACAATTGTTTTTAATTAGTTCATGTCCGTCTAAAAAAATTGAATATATTGTAAGTGCTTATTTGCAGTAAGCATTTAAAAAATCTTACTCCCAGATAGTACTAAATTATATTCATGATTCATTTTTAGTTTAAACTTATTTATTTTACATGGATTTAACGGAAGCTCTATGAACCTTATTTGAATCACTGTCTTCCTGGGTAGAACCAGTACTAAGCAATTGCAGTTTAAATGTCTTGCTCAGAGAAACAACGCATATGACGCAATGGTGGGGATCGAACCCATGACTTCGCGATCATGGGTCCAACTGTATACCATTAGACCACAGCGCTCCACTTTTTACACTTTTAACCCATTGATCATGAATACTTGAGATTAGCTAATTCATACAGACATCCAACACTCATACTAATGAATTTATGATATCCATATGCTAATATCTTATTCTGATCACAAATTAAGACTTTATAGGCTGGCTGTGTTACAGTTATGTGACTCATTAGCCAATGAAACTGGTGCTTCTATATTCAAACACAAACGCAGTGTGTTTATACAAAAAGTTCTGTCGTATTTATTTGGGAGTGATACATTAACTTATAAAACAAGGATATAAATGTACGTTATTCATGGAGGATACCATTAAAGTAAGTATTATTATACCTCCGCTTCGAAGAAGTGGGTCGAAGCGGGGACTATATAGGAATCACTTTGTCGCGTCGCGTTTTATTATTTAACAGATAATAGTGACATGGTTGCATATTTGCTTCTAATTTTTGGTATGATGTGAAAATACGTTATGAAACCCACATAAGGTTACATTCCACTAATTATACAGGCTTCATAAGGTTACACTCCACTAACTTTTACACAAGATTTCGCAAAGTTTTTAATTGATTGAATTGGATTTTATAGTCGCACCAACAGCTAAGGTCATATGGCGACTTTCCAGCTTCCATTGGTGGAGGAAGACCCCAGGTGCCCCTCCGGGCAATTTTCATGCACGGGCGGGCCGCAAAGTTTTTAATTATTTGTCCTGTTATTTAACAGATAGTGGTTGCATATGTTCTTTTTCATCTTTTATGATGCGAAAAATATGTAATAATAACCTCATAAAGTTATGCACTACTAATTGTAAGACCTCATAAGGTTAAACACCACTAATTTACGTTGTGTCACGTCGCTTCCCGTTGCATTATTTAACAAATAGTGGTTGCATGGTTGCATATTTGCTTTTCCTTTTTGGTATTTTGTGAAAATACATTATGAGAACCACATAAGGTTACATTCTACTAATTATACAGATTTCATAAGGTAACACTCCACTAATTGTTACATATGATTCCACTGTTTTTAATTATTTCTCCTGTTATTTAACAGATAATGGTTTCATATTTTCTTTTTCTTTTTTTATGATTTGAAATACATAATGAAATCTTCATAAAGTCACACACTACTAATTTTAAGACCTCATAAGGTTACATTCCACTAATTTATGGCGCATTGCGCCACCTTTTATTATTTAACACATAATAGTTACATGGTTGCATATTTGCTTTTCATTTTTGTTACATGTATGATGTGAAAAAACATTTTGAAAACCACATACGGTGACATTCCACTAATTACAAGACTTCATAAGGTTACACACCACTATTTTTTACATAAGATTGCACTTAGTTTTTAATTATTTGTCCTGTTATTTAACAGATAATGGTTGCATATTTTTTTTCTTCTTTTTTTATGATGTGAAAATACGTAATAATAACCTGATAAAGTTATACACTACAAATTTTAAGACCTCATAAGGTTACACTCCACGAATTTACGTTGTGTCGCATTGCTTCCCATTGCATTATTTAATAAAATAATGGTTGCATGGTTGCATATTGCTTTTCCTTTTTGGTATTTTGTGAAAATACATCATGAGAACCACATAAGGTTACATTCCACTAATTATACAAACTTCATACGATTACACTCCACTAATTTTTACACACGATTTTACTAAGTTTTTTAATTATTTGTTCATATTTTTTATGATTTGAACATACATAATGAACACTTCATAAAGTTACACACTATGAATTTTAATACCTTATAAGGTTACACTCCACTAATTTATTTCGCGTCCCGTCCTTTCGTGTCCCGTTGTATTATTTAGCAGAAAAAGGTTGCATGGTTGCATATTTGCTTTTCTATTTTCTATTAATCAGATAATTCTTCTGCATAAATTTGAAAGCGAACTTTTTACCGAAGAAAATCAGATTATCTGAAATTTCAAATTATTCTGGAAATCTAGCATCAATTGGAATAATTTCCGCAACAGAATTGCAATATTCAAGTTACGAAGAAATGCCGATGTCCAAATATTTTCAAAAAACAATACCGATGTCCGAATGTTTCCAGAAGGAAATGCCGATGTCCGAATATTTTCCAAAGGAAATACCAGACGTCCAAATGTTTTCCAGAGAAAATGCTTTTGTCTGAGTTTTAGCCGAACTATTGCCGATGTCCAAATATTTTCCGAAGAAACACATTTTTGGACAATTTTGTCCAAAGATATCGGAAAGCCGAAGACTTTATCGGAAAGTCAAAAATGAATTTATTCGTGGAAATTCTTTATTATTTATTTTCGAAGTCCGACTTATTTTCTAGTAAAACTTCTGTCCATTACTCCAAAGATTGGAATTCTGAATTTATTCCGCAGACTTAATTCGAAATTACGTGGAAATTATAGAGACGGGTAACCTAGGTTTTCAAGCGAAAGTATAGTTTTTATAAGTTTCGATAAACCAAGCGAAAATAGTTATCGAACATAACCTTCGAGAAACTAGGATAATGATCAACTAACTTATATTTATGGCATTTATACTATGTTTTCGAGCAAAAGCATAGGTTGGTTTCAATAAACATAATATATCTGTTCATGCCCAGACAAACACAGTAGTCTTGAGTATTTATAAGTTAAAAGGTTAAAACTATATTATAGTTACACAGTATATTGCTGTCTAGGGTGTTCCTACGATCACTGGTTGGCCATGATAAGTTCTGGCCTCCGGTGACGGTGATGTGGAATAAGTGCAATTTGATATCAATTTGACTTTTAGATACGGTGTGTGGTATTACTGCTCTGATTAAGATTTGAACAAACATAATCCATTCATTCTTTTTCATAACATTAGGTACTTATTTATTCTGTTTATGAGGTTGACGAACTTGATGCGACATCTTGTCCCTGTTTAGAAAATATCAGGGAGAACGTAAATTTGAGATTTCCCTGTTGATATTTTAAGCGGCTTATAAACAGCATGTAATGCAAACACATAAGACTACATATATTACTTTTTTTTATTTAAACAAATGATATGGTAAATAAAGAGTTTAAATAATCATAATATATCGATCATTATGACATAATATAACCACGAGGAAAAAACAAAACAAAGAAATTATGCAAAAACCGCAGGATACTAAACTGGCACATTTCTCCCGTTTTGTTGTGTTTTTCCGGTCTAATATATAAATATTCATGGTACTTAGTTTGAATACCGTTATTTTTTATAAATTTAACACTTATAACCCGAGAAAGACGTTATTTGAAAATTATTCGTAATTGGAGGGGCCATTTACGAATTCGCAAATGGCGTGTCGATAATTCGGAATTATCGAGTATTCGTAATTGGCGTGCTACATCAATATCTCAAAATGGAAAATGTCGCAATATTTTGATGATTTCGGAGAAATTTTGTGTTGAAAATAGCAAAACGCACTACAACCTGTGTTCTAAACCTGAAATTGTGTGTAATCGGTACTATGCATATTTTCCTTAAGGTCGGAATCTACAGTTTTCTTTGAAATTCAGACTATTTTCAGACATGTACACTAATTACGTTAAATAACTTGAATTCTATTTTTCAAAACTAACAAACATGCCCTATTCCTGAAAGACCATATAATTTCCTCTCAAAATATAGCAAATACATGCTAGAAAGCAACAAAGTCAGTTTTTCTGCCTACAAATACAATTCATTTACCCCACCCACTTAGCACTCAAAAAAAGAAAAACATGACATTTATAGACACAACGTATTTGAGATATAACACATCCATAATTATATGACAAACACTCCAAATTGTCATAAAAATGCTATTTCTACATACCTTATCCGGCTTTTTTTCCGTAATCTTATGTCGAATGGAGAAATGAAAGAAATGATCAAATAAAGCTACCATTTACAACATAGCCACCAGTTACTAGTTTCTGTTTACAGCCTCTATACCGCTTAGGTCGGAATCTACAGTTTTCTTTGAAATTCAATCTAGTTTCAGACATGTACACTAATTACGCTAAATAACTTGAATTCTATTTTTCAAAAATAACAAACATGCATTGTTCCTGAAAGATTATAAAATTTCCTCTCAAAATATAGCAAATACATGCTAGAAAGCATCAAAATCGGTTTCTCTACCTACAAATACAACTTCATTTACCCCACCCACTCAGCACTGAAAAAAGTGAAAACATGACATTTATAGACAAACGACAGCATATACCTGTCCCTTATTTGAGATATAGCACATCCATAATTGAATGACAAACACTCCAAATTGTCATAAAAATGCTATTTCTACATACCTTAACCGGCTTTTTTTTCCGTAATCTGATGTCGACTCAAGAATTGTAGGAAGTGGTAAAAAAAAGCTATCATTTACAACATAGCCACCAGTTACGATTTTCTGTTTACAGGCTACATATGGGTCATAGTACAAAAAGTTTATTTATATCAAAATTAACTATTATGTCATACTAAGTCAAAAACACCGCATTTGTGGATTTCTTTTTTATTGTCTAGCCTGTACATGGCTTTTAATCTCATAGATTTCTATTTTATAAGAAATTCCCCATGGACATTCATTCGAAACTAAGGAGTCTCCCCTTAAGGGCAAAAATATTTTTTCAAATTTTTATTTGTTACTTTTAAATCACTTATTCCAGTTATTTCGAGCATTTTGATACGTCAGCTGTGCCAATCCGATGGAATTTAGGCATTTCAGAGCTTCTTAAACTTGGCACTATAATTCCTGGAAAGTTACATATTTATCAGTATTTTTTGTTCTTTTTTCCTCTTCTTAGAATCAAAATTAAGTTGGTATATGTGTTGTAAATGTACTTTTGAGTACTTTACCTACATAGTATTCAGGGTACAGAAAAATCATTTATTCCTGAACTCAAAATATAAAGAACCTGCTTCAGAACCTATCTAGAGTAGTCTCCCTTAGCCTACATAGCAACAACGTCATGATGCATAGCAACAACTTCACCTTGCCTAGCAACGCCAGTATAGCATGTGACATAGTGCAGATTTTTTGTCAAACATTGAGGCAATCTATACCAGACATGACAAAGTCGACAAGGTCATATTTTCCCAAAAACTTGCATCATGCGTTCGGGCGCGCGTAAGGCTTGAACTGACGCATATAAAAAAAAATAGTGTATCCGAGAAGCAGTTGGTCGAAAAGGGCAGGGCAGCAATAAACAATATACTGCCCTGCTTTAGCAACATTCATGCCCAGTGCAGAATATATTCAACAGTGTGTTATGCCCATCTTGCCAGCTATTCCACCAACTTTTTGCCATATGGCAAACACATAAATATTTCAAAGGAAGACCATAAAAACATCAAACGGGTACTTGATACAGTATTTTCAGGAGAAATGTTGGGTCGCATTTCCAAACTCTACACAACAAACAAGTGTGAACATTTAAACAGTCAAGTGTTTACGTATGCACCAAAAAACATGGAACAGGCAAGTCTGCCCAATTGTTAGCTAAAAAGGCTGGATTGAAATATGCGATGGCAGACCCTTTCACAATGCACATGGCTCAACGCGATCGGTTGAGTAAGTATCGCACACAGCTGTCGGAAACAGTCCAATACAAGCACAACCGTTATATATCCCGCAAACGACGAAGTAACAGGAAACTTTTAAACACTTATTTTTATGAAACTGTAACATCTAACAATCATGAACATAACTATGGAATAAATCCAAATATGTAAAATTTAAACATGCCTTTGTTTTAACATATCAACATAATAATTACCCATTCTCATAGAAGGCACGGCCTATAGCCACGGTGACCATTACAAATGCCTTCATTTCTACAAACTGACCGCTGATTATTTACTAAACAAGTTTCCAAACTTAAATGCTTAAAATTAATGCAAAGTTTTTGGTGACACCTATGTGACACATGCAGATGGCTGGGTAACTGTTCACATTCTGATGATATGTAGAACATCAGCCTATGAACAGTTACCCATTTTCGGTGACCACGAAAAGTAACGCGGATAACACCATAGCCATCTTTGTTTTTGCTGCCACCCCAAATATGACATGAATCGGTGATTACAAAGTTTTTTAATTTAAACTCGAAATTGAATATTTCCATTTCAGTTAAAATTGTAGAGAAAATAATAGACATAACGGTCACTGCAGCTATGGTTATGCAGACTGCAAATTAAAAATAAAGTAAAAAATGAAATGGTATGCACAAAAACATCCAGATAGTTTTAGTGCAGTATGAACTGAAAAGTAGGTAGCATACCAGACATGGCTCAAACCTACACTACCAGACTTATTATACCAGACCTTAACTAAGAACTTACTTACACTATCATATCACAACTTTAAATAGTTACGACTCAAATCAGACCAACGATATTTTGTATGCTGGAGGCACACCCAATATTTAAGGTCTGACATGAGTCTGATATAAAAGGTCTGATATGAGTGTCTGACAAGGGTCTGATATGAGTGTGTCTAGTAGTGTAGGTCTGACATGGGTCTGATAGTGTGGGTCTGACATGGGTCTCATATTGTAGGTCTGATATCAGTCTGATATTGTATAGGCAATATATGCACATTGAATGTCAGACAGACTCATTCCAGATCTATCCAAAATATCAAACTCCATTCAGACTTTCACTATTTGATGCATGTCAGACAGACCTACACTTTCAGACTCATGTCAGACCTACAATTACATCAAACTTACTCTATCACTCATAGTTATAAGACTTAAAGTATCAGAGTCTGACCTAGAACATACCAGTGAGATGCAGACCTATATGTACACAATAATAGTTTTGTGTCTGATATTGTAGGTCTGATATGGGTCTGAAATTTTTGGTTGATATGAGTCTGATATGCATCAGATATTGTAGGGCTGATATTCAAGAGTCTAAATATTGTAAGTCTGATGCATGTCTAATACTGTTATTCCAGTAAGTCTGATTTTGCATGTCTGATCAGAGTTGGTCATAGCAGAGTGCAATTTATTGTTGGGTCTGATATTTCAAGGTATCTTATATGGAAACCTATTCTCCTACATTAATGCCTACTTAAATGAACAGTTATATACAATTTACAGGCTCCAATTATAGTTTCTACAAAAGTAAATTGAAAAATGTGTGCAAATTCACATTCGGTCATTGGAAAATAACAAAACTCAGATGATCTATTTTTACCAGCAAGCGTTACTTCGCTTGGCAATATGTGTCGATATCTCAAAATGGAAAATGTCGCAATATTTTGATGATTTCTGAGCAATTTTGTGGTGAAAATATCAAAACGCACTACAACCTGTGTTCTAAACCTGAAATTGTGTATAATAGGTACTATGCATATTTTCCTTAAGGTCGGAATCTACAGTTTTCTTTGAAATTCAGACTAGTTTCAGACATGTACACTAATTATGCTAAATAACTTAAATTCTATTTTTCAAAAATAACAAACATGCATTGTTCCTGAAAGATTATAAAATTTCCTCTCAAAATATAGCAAATACATGCTAGAAAGCATCAATAATCGGTTTCTCTACCTACAAATACAACTTCATTTACCCCACCCACTCAGCACTGAAAAAAGTGAAAACATGACATTTATAGACAAACGACAGCATATACCTGTCCCTTATTTGAGATATAGCACATCCATAATTGAATGACAAACACTCCAAATTGTCATAAAAATGCTATTTCTACATACCTTAACCGGCTCTTTTTTTCCGTAATCTGATGTCGACTCAAGAATTTGCAGGAAGTTGGTAAAAAAAAAGCTATCATTTACAACATATGCCACCAGTTACGATTTTTCTGTTTACAGGCTACATATGGGTCATTAGTACAAAAAGTTTATTTATATCAAAATTAACTATTATGTCATACTAAGTCAAAAACACCGCATTTGTGGATTTCTTTTTTATTGTCTAAGCCTGTACATGGCTTTTAATCTCATAGATTTCTATTTTTATAAGAAATATCCCCCATTGTACATTCATTCGAAACTAATGAGTCTCCCCTTAAGGGCAAAAATATTTTTTCAAATTTTTATTTGTTACTTTTAAATCTCTTATTCCAGTTATTTCGAGCCTTGATATTCGATACGCAATTTCTGATACGCATGTTCAGCTGAGAATCCGATGGAATTTAGGCATTTCAGAGCTTCTTAAACTTGGTACTTATAATTCCTAGAAAGTTACATATTTATCAGTATATTTTGTTCTTTTTTCCTCATCTTAGAATCAAAATTAAGTTGGTATATGTGTTGTAAATGTACTTTTGAGAGTACTTTAACCTACATTAGTATTCAGGGTACAGAAAAATCATTTAATCCTGAACTCAAAATATAAAGAACCTGCTTCAGAACTTATCTAGAGCAGTCTCCCCTTATGCCTACATAGGCAACAACGTCATGATGCATAGCAACAACTTCACCCTTGCCCTAGCAACGCCAGTATAGCATGTGACATTAGTGCAAGATTTTTTGTCAAACATTGAGGGCAATCTATACCAGACATGACAAAGTCGACAAGGTCATATTTCTCCCAAAAACTTGCATCATGCGTTCGTATTCGGGCGCGCGTAAGGCTTTGAACTGACGCATATACAAAAAAAATAGTGTATCCGAGAAGCAGTTGGTCAGAAAAGGGCAGGGCTAGCAATAAACAATATACTGCCCTGCTTTATAGCAACATTCATTGCCCAGTGCAGAATATATTCAACAGTGTGTTATGCCCATCTTGCCAGCTATTCCACCAACCTTTTTGCCATATGGCAAACACATAAATATTTCAAAGGAAGACCATAAAAAACATCAAAACGGGTACTTGATACAGTATTTTCAGGAGAAATGTTGGGTCGCATTTCCAAACTCTACATCAACAACAAACAAGTGTGAACAATTTAAACAGTCGAGTGTTTTACGTATGCACCGAACAAAACATGGAACGCAGTGCAAGTCTGCCCAATTGTTAGCTAAAAAAGGCTGGATTGAAATATGCGATGGCAGCCCACCTTTCACAATGCACATGGCCTCACGCGATCGCTTGAGTAAGTATCGGCACACAGCTGTCGGAAACAGTCCGAATACAAGCACAACCGTTATATATCCCGCAAACGACCGAAAGTAACAGGAACTTTTAAACACTTATTTTTTATGAAACTGTAAACATCTAACAATCATGAACATAACTATGGAATAAATCCTAAATATGTAAAATTTAAACATGCTTTGATTTTAACATAATCAACATAATAATTACTCCATCTCTCATAAGAAGGCACGGCCCTAATAGCCAACGGTGACCAATTACAAAATGCCTTCAATTTCTACAAACCTGACCCGCTGATTATTTACTAAACAAGTTTCCAAACTTAAATGCTTAAAAGTAATGCAAAGTTTTTGGTGACACCTATGTGACACATGCAGATGGCTGGGTAAACTGTTCACATTCTGATGATATGTAGAACATCAGCCTCATATGAACAGTTACCCATTTCTGTCGGTGACCACGAAAAGTAACGCGGATAACACCATAGCCATCTCTTTGTTTTGCTTGCCACACCCCAAATATGACATGAATCGGTGATTACAAAGTTTTTTAATTTAAACTCGAAATTGAATATTTCCATTTCAGTTAAAATTGTAGAGAAAATAATAGACATAACGGTCACTGCAGCTATGGTTATGCAGACTGCAAATTAAAATAAAGTAAAAAATGAAATGGTATGCACACAAAAACATCCAGATAGTTTTAGTGCAGTATGAACTGAAAAGTAGGTAGCCCATACCAGACATGGCTCAAACCTACACTACCAGACTTATTTATACCAGACCTTAACCTAAGAACTTACTTACACTATCATATCACAACTTTAAATAGTTACGACTCAAATCAGACCAACGATATATTTGTATGCTGGAGGAGCACACCCAATATTTAAGGTCTGACATGAGTCTGATATAAAAGGTCTGATATGAGTGTCTGACAAGGGGTCTGATAATGAGTGTGTCTAGTAGTGTAAGGTCTGACCTATGGGTCTGATAGTGTGGCGGTCTGACATGGGCGTCTCATATTGTAGGGTCTGCATATCAGTGCTGATATTGTATAAGGCAATATATGCACATTGAATGTCAGACAGACTCAATTCCAGATCTATCCCAAAATATCAAACTCCATTCAGACTTTCACCTATTATGATGCATGTCAGACAGACCTACACTTTCAGACTCATGTCAGACCCTACAATTACATCAAACTTACTCCTATCACTCATTAGAGTTATAAAGACTTAAGTATCAGAGTCTGACCTAGAACATACCAGTGAGATGCAGATACCTATATGTACACAATAATAGTTTTGTGTCTGAATATTGTAGGTCTGATATGGGGTCTGAAATTTTTGGTTGATATGAGTCTCTGATATGCATCAGATATTGTAGGGCTGATATTCAAGAGTCTAAATATTGTAAGTCTGATGCATGTCTAATACTGTTATTCCAGCTAAAGTCTGAATTTTGCATGTCTTGATCAGAGTTGGTCATAGCAGAGAGTGCAATTTATTGTTGGGTCTGATATTTTCAAGGTAATCTTATATGGAAACCCTATTTGCTACCTCCCTCTCTACATTAATGCCTACTATAAATGAACAGTTATATACAATTACAGGCTCCAATTATAGTTTCTACAAAAGTAAATTGAAAAATGTGGTTGCAAATTCACAGCATCGCATGTTCATTGGAAAATAACAAAACTCAGATGATCTATTTTTACCAGCAAGCGTCTACTTCGCTTGGCAATATGTGTCGATATCTCAAAATGGAAAATGTCGCAATATTTTGATGATTTCTGAGCAATATTTTGTGGTGAAAATATCAAAACGCACTACAACCTGTGTTCTAAAACCTGAAATTGTGTATAATAGGTTACTATGGCATATTTTCCTTAAGGTCGGAATCTACAGTTTTTCTTTGAAAATTCAGACTAGTTTCAGACATTGTACACTAATTATGCTAAATAACTTAAATTCTATTTTTTCAAAAATAACAAACATGCATTGTTCCTGGAAGAGCATTATAAAATTTCCTCTCAAAAATATAGCAAATACATGCTAGAAAAGCATCAAAAATTCGGTTTCTCTACCTACAAATACAACTTCATTTACCACCCACCCACTCAGACACTGAAAAAAGTGAAAACATGACATTTATAGACAAACGACAGCATATAGCCTGTCCTCTTATTTGAGATATAGCACATCCATAATTGAATGACAAACACTCCAAATTGTCATAAAAATGCTTATTTCTTACATACCCTTAACCGGCTTTTTTTTTCCGTAATGCTGATGTCGACTCAAGAATTTGCAGGAAGTGGTAAAAAAAAGCTATCATTTTACAACCTATAGCCACCAAGTTACGATTTCTGTTTACAGGCTACATATGGGTCATAGTACAAAAAGTTTATTTATATCAAAATTAACTATTATGTCATACTAAGTCAAAAACACCGCATCTTGTGGATTATCTTTTTTTATTGTCTAGCCTGTACCATGGCTTTTAATCTCATAGATTTCTATTTTATAAGAAAATTCCCCATGGACACTCTCATTCGAAACTAAGGAGTCTCCCCTCAAGGCTTCACCGAAATTACTTGATAGTGAACATCGGTATATTTTGCAATGGATTAACTTTTGTTATAATACTTGCTATATCTTTACAGACTTACCAACCCCAAGTATAAAAAGCCATAAAGTTATTTGGACTTTATTTTAAACTTTTTTTTTAAACAACTATTCGTGTTTCTGAAACAAAACATGCTTCGACGGAATGCCTACGAGGATCAAACTAATTAAATCACCAGGTCAAAATGGAAAAACATATGTTGACAAAAAATATGAGTGGAGTATAATTGATACGCCATTTCTATGTTATAAATAAATATTGTACTTTTC